>JANVCC010000220.1:0-35450 GCA_025345505.1 Todiramphus chloris collaris
AGAAGGATTCTAGAACAGCAGTGCAGCTCTGAGATTTTAAGAAAAAGGCAGGAGGCAACTCAGTATTGGCCTGGTAGATTTTTGGGCTGTTAAGAAACTCTAGGCACGATGTTGGAAAGGGCCAACCTGGACTTTGCCACTCGTAAGAAAGGAGAACAAAATGAGTATTTGGGTTATTTGAGACGGGGTGCTGGAAGCAAGTGAACTGCTAGAAGAATGTGCAGCTGAAGGGAATCAGGGAGGGACAGAGAGGTGAGTAGACAGAAGGGGGTATAAATGTGTAAAACTGGGCTGACAGTGCACTTGTCTGAATGAACTCTGCTCCTGGTCACACAGTTGGTCCTATCTTGTAAATAGTTTTTTTACTATCTCTCTGTGTAATTTCATCTCTGATTCATGTGTCCGAGGGTTGCAAGGACTAAGTGCCAGCAAGTGGCAGGACCAGCGTCAGTGGATTTGCAGTCAGCAATTGGAGTCAGACCAGGGGTGTAGGCACCCCAGGCCCATGGTGTCACCTCCTGGAGCAGCGAGGGTCTCTGTTGCCAGCCACTGGAGCAGGAGCAGTGTATCTCCAAAAAAACAGCTACTGCAGGGGCCCAGTGTGAGTGAGGAGAGGAGCTCAGTGCTGGAGCAGGGCTGCAGGTCACAGCCTGTGTGCCTGATGCTGGCTGCAGGGTGGGAAGTGAGTGTCTATATGTTCACCAAACCTGATGTGCGTGGAGGTGTGCGGGTCACTCACTAACAATCTTCAAGCTAGACTAGGTGGAGTAGGAGGCCCTAGGTCCGGGTTGGGGTATCAGGTGGGTGGAGCATCCATGCTGGTATTTGGGGAATCATAAGAATGTGGAGTGCCTGTGAGATGAGAGTGTGAGCATGTGTATCTGTTTGATCATGACCACCAAGATGGACCTTTTGAGTAGCAGACCCATGGAATGATTAAGCAGTCCTGGAATCTGGGCAGTGGATGGACAGAGAGGCCGTGACGGTAATCAGGGGATCTGTGAATGTGTGTGTGTTTGTGAATCTACAGAGTGCTGCATGTGTACTTCTACTAGTGAACTTCAGTCCTTACCAGCTGAAGAAGAGGAAGGGGATTGGGTTAAACATTAGCTAAACAATATGAAGGGTCGATTGTGTATGTATAATGCTTTAGACATAAACCACTGACCAAGTCTGGGACTAGGATTGGATCTAGTCACACTGAGGCTCCTCTCTGAGATGTTTAGACAGCAAAGAGGTCCTTTCTGAACCTCGTGATTCAATGGGAAGGTGTCCCTGAGAGTTTTGTCTGATCCCATCCTCTGTGCAGTAAATATGAAGTGAACCTTGCCATAGAATCTTGAAACCAGTGATGCAGGTTTTTGTGTCCTTACACAGACAGTGGTATTTGTTACCCCAATACTTTACTCTTACAAATTGCTGCAGTTGCTTTGAGTTTTTATTGTGTTCCTGAAGCTTGAAAACAGTAAGTATCTTGCAAATGTAAACACTAACGGATAAGCAAAATTTTTCAAACTGTACA
Organism: Todiramphus chloris collaris; assembly: GCA_025345505.1. Lineage (NCBI taxonomy): Eukaryota > Metazoa > Chordata > Aves > Coraciiformes > Alcedinidae > Todiramphus > Todiramphus chloris. Next base: position 1,523 of record JANVCC010000220.1, read on the forward strand.
ACTTCAGCAGGGCTTGGATGTACCTGTAAACTCATCACAGTGAATGAGTTTACCGCATCTCAGCACATCTGGATGTAACAGGAGATCAGAACTTGCAGACATGTCGTATTCTGTTGGATATAGTAATACATATAACCCTCTCAGCCATCCATATTTCTGCATCTTTAATATGTAGTTTTCAATAAAAAATGTTTGTTTACATGGAAGAGTAAGTTTTGGGAGGAGGGAATCACACAGAGACATTGCCAAGCACTTAAATTTAGTCTTATTAGTTAGGCAGAGGTAGAGTAAGATGTAGATATTACAGTGCTTTACCTTGATCTACAGCTGCTATAGGCACATGGTGAGATCAGAATCTTTGCTCTCATGTTTCTATTACATTCCTAACCCTTTAGGGTAGAAGAAAAGCTTAAAAAAAAGAGATGGGCACATACATCTGAAGTGGTCTCAAATATCCTCAAACAATGCCAGGAGATGTGAGTTATTTTTTTCAGTCAAAACTTTGAAATGCTTCAAATTTAAGGGCAGAGTCTGAACTTTGAAGCTCTTCTCACATTTAAGGGCAGAAGAAAACTTGCAGTTTGGCTTGTGCCACCTTCCTAAGCTGTGTTACATTTCTCACCACTGCTACACCCTGTGCAAATGTGTATTACAACACATTCTGCTGCAAAGTATTATACAGAGTCCATGCTGAGGATGCACAAGTAAACAAAATCCTTAAGGGTAGACATTGATGGATTGTTTCCAAGGTCCATGTCTACTGAGAACAATTTAAGGAAAATATTTGATTTTTCCTAGAAAAGCAAATGTTCAAATGTGAGCAGTTTATTAAACTGTATTTTCATGTGAAGAAACCCCACCATTTTACTTTACATGACAGTCATGGATAGTTGCTTTCATCCCAACAAATTCAATAAATCCTTACTAATGTGTTTGTATTTTATGGTAGTTCTCCTTCAGCCTCAAAGTTGAGCAATTTCCTGCTATCTGAAGAAATGATTGCAAACCCCAGACTTTGACCTGAAATAGTCAAGCATCATATTTGTACAAGTTATAGTGTTTAATATTAGCATACACAAGCGGCCAATCTGTTTCTACCTTCTTGTTATTGACTCAGTTTTAGTAAATAGTTTATATCTCAAATAGTCCATTCTTACCTCAGTATTTGAGCAAAAATGGCTATATTATAAAATACATCTCCCTCTGTTTGTGTGTAACAAGTTCTCACAAATGTAACTTGGAATTATTTTATTTATTTAACTAATTGATTTATTTCTTTCTTTCCACACCATAGATACACAGAGAGAAAGGCAAACGAGAGTCTGAATATGTATTACCTACACAGCAATTGTTCAAAAATCCATATGTATATATTCTCATTCTGCAATACTCTGGATGAACTCTGTCCTTTTGAAGCATTTATAAATATACAGCTTTCAAGAAAAGGCAAATATTTTGTAGTAACCGTAAGATCTGTCCTGTATATGTCCCATGATAACACTCAGAATGATCTGCTCCATGAGTTTACCTGGCACTGAGGTCAGACTGACAGGCCTGTAGTTCCCTGAGTCTTCCCTCTTACCTTTCTTGTATATTGGCATCACGTTTGCCAACTTCCAGTCAGCTGGTACCTCCCCAGTCAGCCAGGACTGTTTGTAAACAATAGAAGGTGGCTTGGCAAGCACCTCTGCCAGCTCCTTCAGCACTCTTGGATGAATTTCATCTGGCCCCATAGACTTCTGTACATTTAAGCTGTGCAGCAGTTCACGTATTGTCTCCTCTTGAAAGAAACCTTGATACTGTTCCCCGTCTCCATCATTTGGTTCTAGAGGCAGATCACTCAGTGAGTCAGTCTGACCATTAAAGACCGAAGCAAAAAAGGCATTGAGCACCTCAGCCTTTTCCTCATCCCCAGTCACTAATTCTCCGTTTGCATTTAGCAAGGGGGGGACATTCTCCCTAACCCTCCTTTTGCTGTTCAGGTATTTATAGAAGCTTGTTTTATTGTCTTTTATGTTAGTCGCCAGCTTAAGCTCAAGCTGAGCTTTTGCCTCTCTTATTCTATCCCTGCATCGTCTCACAGAATCCTTGTAGTTTTTGTGAGTGACTTGCCTCTTCTTCCATAGGTCATAGACCTTTTTCTTCTTGAGCTCTAGGCAGAGCTCTCTGCTCAGCCAGGATGGCCTTCTGCCCTTCCGGCTCCTCTTATGGCTCACTGGGACAGCCTGCTCCTGAGCCTTAAAGATTTCCCTCTTGAGAGTTGCCCAGGCTTCTTGGGCCCCTTTGCCCTGCAGGACTGCCTCCCAAGGGACCTGCCAACCAGTCTCCCAAAAAGGTCAAAGTCTGCCCTCTGGAAGTCCAAGGCAGCAGTTCTGCTGGCCCCCCTCCTTACCGCTTCTAGAACTGAAAATTCTGTAATTTCATGATCACTGTGCCCAAGACATCCTCCAACCTTCAGACCATCTGCAAGTCCTCTGTTGGTAAACAGCAGGTCCAGCAGGGAGCCTTCCCTGGTTGGTTCCCTCACCAGCTGCATCGGTAAGTTGTCTTCCACACACTCCAGGAACCTCCTGGACTGCTTCCTCGCTGCTGTATTCAACTTCCAGCAAATACCTGGCAGATTGAAGTCACCCACGAGAACTAATGGCTGTGATCGTGCAACTTCCTCTAACTGTTTATAGAAAATTTCATCTACATCTTCCTCCTGTGTGGGTGGTCTATAGCAGACTATGATGTCAGCCCTGTTGGCCTTACCCATGATTCTGACCCACAGGCATTCTACCCTTCCGTCACTACTGCTGATCTCCAGACTATCAATTCCCAGCCTAACGTACAATGCCACTCCCCCTCCCCTCCTGCCTGGCCTGTCCCTCCTGAAGAGTTTGTAGCCATCTAGCATGGCACTCCAATTGTGTGCATCATCCCACCATGTCTCCGTGATGGCAACTAGATCGTAGTTTCCCTTTTGCACCTCAGCTTCCAGCTCTTCCTGTTTATTGCCCACGCTGTGTGCGTTAGTGTAGAAGCACCTTAGCTGGGATAGTGATCTCCCTGCCTCTTCCTTGGAGGCAAGAGGCCTAACTCCTGCTTGACCTCTCCCCGCCAGTGCCCCAACTGCTAGCAGACCAGTGGCCTTGGTGGCTGTCCTATCCCCAGACATAGTGCACTCAACCTCTGCTGGTGCAGCACCCCCAGGTAAGCTCTCTGGGACATTGTCCAATTAGCACTGATGTGCAGCTCTTAGGTTTAGTCTCAGCAAGCCAGACTCTATCCCCTTCCCCCTTCAAATCTAGTTCAAAGCTCTATCAATGAGCCCTGACAGCTCCAGTGCAAGGATTCTCCTCCCCTTATGTGACAAGTGTGTCCCATCTGATGCCAGCAAACCTGGTGCAGTGTAGAGCAACCCATGGTCAAAGAATCCAAAGTTCTGATGGTGACACCAGTCTTGAAGCCAGGTGTTGACCTGGCAGGTCTTGCTGTCTATTCCCTTCCCATTCCCTGACATTAAGGGGATTGAGGAGAACACTACTTGCGCTCACGATCCTTTAAGCAATCATCCAAGGGCCTTAAAATCTTTTTTAATTCTCCTCAGGTTCCCTGTTTGGGCAGTTTCATCACTGCCCAGTTGAAATGTTAGTAACAGTCTGTAGGATGTACCAGAGTGGGGAGCTTCCTAACCACGTCCTTAACTTGGACCCCAGGCAGGCAGCAGACTTCCCTGTGCAGGGGGTCAGGTCTGCACATTGGGCCTTCAGTCCCCCTCAGAAAAGAGTCCCCTGTGACAATGACCCGACGTTTCTTCTTTGTTAAAGAAGTTTTCAGGGTAGGCTTGTCCCGGTGAATTCTTGGTGAGGTTTCCATTCCTATTGAGTCTTCTTCATTGAGGTTAGAGGGCTTAGCCTGCAGAGCCTCACATCTATTGCCTACAGGCACCTGAAAGGGTGGGGGATTAACTAAAGCAGCACGTCTGCTACATCGGGTGTGAACTCGTTGCCATTGCCCCTCATTTCCACGATCGTTGCTGCCATCCTGATGAAGGTGGGACAGGGAGCTCTCAGGGTCTCCTGGTTTAACAGTTAGCTGGGTCTGCCCCAAGGAAGGCAGGATGCTTGCCCAGTAATCGATCTCCCTCTCGCTCTCCCTGATGTTCCTCAGTCTGCCCTCCTTTTTGCACCCTGGTGTGAGTTTCCCGACAGAGGCCGACCGTCGGCATGGCGCAGAGATCTGCAGGATTCTGCACGATGACCTGGCCTACCACACCTCTTGCTCTGGGGGGTCCCTGCGTTTTCCTTTTGCCCCGGTTTAGCCCCTTTCCGTTTGCTCCCGGCTTTGGACTGCTTCGGTTCACGATCAGAAGATGCGTGAACAGATGGCAGAAACGCAGCCAAAGCAGACCTTTTATGGCTCACAGACTCCACCTTAGCACAGGCTTCAACCATATCTGTGAGTGTAGGCTCCCCTGGTAGAGCATTGATGATTTTTCTACACTCATCGTTGGCATTGTCTCTTGCTAATTGTATGCACATCATCCGCCTCAATGAGTCATCTGTAACCTGCTTCTCAAGGGCAGCAGCAACCTTTTCTACAAAGGGTAAAAATGGCTCTGTCTGCCCCTGGTGTATTTTCATATACCGTGTTTGAGGAGTAGCCATGTCCATGGTCTTCAATAGAGCTCCCATGCTGACCTTTTGAGCTTGCTCTATGATTTGAGGGGGCCAGGTGGCCTGGAGATCAGGATTAGAGAAGTTATCGATTCCCATAAGGGCATCTACTTCAACGTCATGTCTAATGTCAGTGGAAGGCAATTGCTTATTCTATAGTGCAACCTTCTCAGACATCTTTCTCCAAAAACTGCAAGTTGTACAGGTTGAAGTATGATTTCAGCTAAGTGCTTAATATCAAATGGAACAAGCAGATCAGTATTCAACACTCTAACAAGCTGCATGAGTTCAGGAGAACCAAGCCCATACTGTGCCACTTTGGATTGTAAATCTTGTACAACCTTCCAAGCAATAACATCATGTTTATCATGTTGACCTGTATTTGGGACACCCTTAAACACAGGATAGGCTTGGACATCCCCTTGTGGGGTGTTACTATCGCCTTGAGTTGGTGGCACACCCTTTTGAGGCGTTACAGCAGTCTCCTGATCCCGCATAAATTCCCCTGACCTCTCTGGCAGTCCCAGTTTGTCTAAGAGATCCCAGTTGCCCTCCTCCAGAACCCGCAGTTTAACCGACTCCCAGAAATGCCTGCTGTTTCTTGGGCGGACAGTTACAGTACAGTCTGGGAGTGTCCAAGGATGGCCCTGCAGCAACCGCTTCTTCCGCTGTTCGGCTACCGCAGCCTTCCACCTTGAGGCAGGCGTGCCCTCCGTGTCACTGCCTGAATCGTCAGGCAGGGGTTTCCCGGAGGACCCCAGCACGAACGATGGAGGCGGGCAGGGCACGGGTGCCGGGTTGGAGGGCGGTGCGGCGCTGGGGGCCGCAGTCGGTTGCGCAGGGGGCAGCAAGGCAGCCGGCTGGGGCGGCGCAGTTTGGGGCGCTGCCGGCGACGCAGGCGGAGCTTGTGACGGAGCCGCCTCTGCCGCTGGAGTCGGGGCCGGCAGCTCGGCCAGCGGCGCCGGAGCTGCCGTCTCCGCCTCCACCGGGGCTGCCATTTCTTCCGCCGCTGCCAGTTCTGCCGTGGGAGCCGTCGCCACTTCCGCGTTCGGAATTCCCGGAGCCGGCACTTCTGGCCCGGTTCAGCCTGGCATGGCTCTCTCAATGGCCGCCCGCAGGAACGCCTCCTGCAATCCCGCTATCTACTGAGATTTCTTCGGCAAATATTTTTCCAACGCTGCCAGGTGTCACGTTAAAAGGTGCATCATAGGCGGCTGCACCCGCACATGGAAACACCCAGAGAGGGGCGCATGCGCGGAGCTGCCGGGCACTGTGGGCACTTGTGAAAAACTCGAGGGTGCCACGAGTGCAGCAGGCGCGCACGTGGAAAACCTGGGTGCCGCCGTGGAGCTCCAGGTCACCGTTAAACCGGATAGGGCAACTGGAGGGGCCGTGGGAAAAACCAGCACTGTTCTATTTGCCGAAGGGAGCGGTGTGGAGGAGACCGGAGCCGCTGGGCTAAGGAGCGAGGGGCGCTCCGAGCCATCGCTCTGCTTAAGCGTTTCCATGAGCTGCTCTGCAGGTGTAGGGTATTTAGGGGGAACATAATCCCAGGGCAAGGTGTATTGCCCCTGAACGGGCTGTAGGGCTGGCACCGGATCCTGTGGGGCCAGAGATGGCTCCTTGGTGCACTTAGTTCAGCAGCATCCCCCTTAGTGGCGTCCCCCTCAGCAGCGTCCTTCTCTGAAGCCAACACCCCTCCCCTGTTGCCAGTTTTAGACTTCAGTAGCATATCAAATAAATATTTCCAATGCGAACCAAGTCTAGCAGCGTGCCGTCCCCGTCGGGGAGCTCACGACCGAGCCTCGTGCCCAGCAGCCGCCACAGCTCTGAATCGAAGGCGGTGTCAGAGCTCAGGAGAAACTGGTGCTCAGCTGCCCATTGCAAAAGAGCGCGGAGGGCATCCTCCGGAACAGCGCTCTTTTTGGTGGCCAGGAAATTCTTCCAGGCCAACAGCACCACGCCTTCTTTTGAGTCACAATTGCCCATCTTGGCAGGGCTTTTCTAATACCCCGGTGCCTGGACTGGTCCCGGTCGTGAACATCGGGGCTGGGGGTGGGGGGGAGGGCGTTTGCGTAACTCCCGAGAGCTGCTCGGCTTGGTCCATTGTGCGTAGTCACCAAATGTCGCTGTTTATGCCGGGAGCAGAGAGATGCAGCAACATATAAATTCAGCAAGAGCAAGCAAAAGAAGCAACTTTATTAATTTACAACCCCATTTTTATACCCTAGCCCCGTAGGGCGATGGGTCAGTGATCACCCATCTCCCAGGGTGATTGGTTAAAGTCCTACAACACCCATTTCAAAATATTTTTCCAATGTACCATAAACAGAACTTAGCAAAACACCAGGTGTTGGTCCAGTTTACAAAAACCATCCTACTGTTTCTCATAACACGTGTGAGAAAGGCAGGATTCTCACCAAATATTGTGAGAACCTGAGAAAATCCCTCTGCTAGCAGCTTTTCAGCATCCACACAGGGCTACCACCTTTCAATCAGGCTGTACAGCATGTTCACCTTTCAAAACCTAAAATCGCTTTTCCAACGCACAGTGAAAAAAAATTCTTACGAACTCCTCGTCCGAGGTCCCTTGGGAAAGCTGCTAGCCTGGAATTGTCTCGCTGAATCTCCCCTTCTCCATGCCTCTCCTTCACTGCACAACACACTCACGGCTACCTCTGTGGGATTATTTCTGGAGGAAAACAGGCACACCACTTCCTCAAGACCATCTGGGAATAAACTGGGCTGCGGACAAGACTTTTGGAGAATAAATTGGGCTGCAGACAATGACCTTGAGCTATGCTTGAGAACAGCAAAGGAGGGAAAACAAAGCAGTGAAGCAAGAAGATAAAGAAGAAGAAAGTAGAGGATAAACAGGATGGAGGGTGTTGATGGAGATGGTGTAGGATAGCCAGTGGTGTGTTAGTTTAGGACGTGTGAACAGTTTGTGTTTAGAGTAGTTAACCAACAGCTGTTAACGGTAGCGTGTATACAAGGAGAGAAATCGTACATATCCCCGGTGAAAACATGAATAAAGGACCCTCAACTTTGATCATATTGATCCGTGTTGAGTTCATTTCCCGCAAGTGGTGCCCAAACAGGGACCTTCTTGCTGCCATTCTTCAAAGGATTACGAGCAGCTGGAACGAGAAGGGAGGAAGCAGTCATGGGGGCACCCCAGCCGGTGCATCCACAGAGACAGAAAGACAGCTGTTGACTTGAAACAGGGATCTCACACAAAAGAGGTGAGATGTTGGGGGAGAATACGGGGAATCCGCTCAGAAAAGAGGAACAAGCAGTGTTAAATTTCCTCCAACATATTCTCTCTAAGAGCGGAATTAAATATGATGAACTTTTTCTCAAGTGCCTCCTGCAATGGAGTAAGGAGAGAAATTTATCAACAATGTGTGGGTACAGCCTTAGAGCTGAGCACTTGAGAAGCTATCAGAACCTCCCTATGGGATGAAATATCAGACGGGTCTAAGGACGCCAAGTCAGTAGCGACCCTCTGGAAACTCATTCGCAATACTTTGCAAGAGATGAAAGCAGAACACTGTGCAGTGGTGTCAGCTTTGGTCGCTTTATCTTCCACCTCATCTAGGCTCATAGATACTGAGAGTTTGTTTCCGGGTGCTCCACCATCCGCACCCACAATTACGTCCATTAACTATAGCTTGCAGCAAGGACTGAATACTGGTCAAGATATTAACAAAAGGGAAAATGCTCCCACCCAGCCAGAGCCCCCTCGCTTGAACTCCAGCTGCTTAAGGGAGAGTCCCACAGATTCGGAGGCAACAGCCTTGCCGGTGAAACTACACCAGTCACCGGTGCCTACAATAGAGACAAAGGACGACAGAAACTCAGAATCAGACTGCAACAGCCATTGTATCTATCCGCCTCTGCCTCCGTCTGAGCCCAGCACACCGAGGGGAGAGGAAGACGGTTCGAGCTGGGAGCAGCAGCAGCTTCAGTCGGTCATAGAAAAATTGGAAAAGCTGGAAGCTGCTACCCAAGAAAAGCCTGCACCCATATCCTTTGATGTACAATTCCCCACAAACCAAACCCCCCCCCCCGCCATGATTCAGCCCACTGCTGAGGAGGAGCCGCCGCAGCCGAGTTCGCTCCAGCCTGGCTCTTGATGCTGCCCCCAAAACCCTTTTCTCCCTCTACCCCTACCCCCACCCCCCTTCCTTACCGCATTTTTCTGCTGAGAGAGCAGTGGGAACCACTGACCCAAGACATCGATGGCGGGGTATAACTCGTAACGCGTTAATGGAAAGGGAAGTAATCTCTACTTCTACCCCCTTAGCTTTTCTGGTTATCATGGGTCCAGGCCAACCAGGACAGTGGGTACCTCTTGATTGGAAAAGCTCAGTTTGCAGTTCTGTTCTACAGTTATCGCAGGAACCGGCATTTAAGGTGCTGAAAAGTATACCAGATCCTAATCAAGGGACCCCATCACATATTACTCTTCAGCAAGGGGAAACAGAAACGTATGCACAATTTATTGATAGATTACATGATGCCTTAAATTCAAATCCTGATCTTGATGCAGAAATGAAGGCTCAATTTTTAGATCAACTAGGGTACGTGAGTGCTAATGCCAAACCGGAGCGTATACTTTGAACCTTGCCTCGGGGCGTGGCTACAGGGGAAATGTTAGAAGCAGTGGAATGTATGGATGAGCAGGGTAAAGCAAATTATTTCACCACCGCTTTTGCTGCCATGGTTAGACCATTATTATAAAACAAAAAACGGGGGAAATGGGCTTATCTCCTCAAGAGATGAACATTCTGTGGCCGTTGCCTCTATGCTTGTGCCTTTGTATTGGTTTGGGTTGTAGGGACACTTTCATTTGTTGTATTGGGTATTGTGGGTGCACTATGGTATCTGGGTGAGACTGATCGTGGCTGATGTGAGACTTGCCATGAGACTTTCTGGTCTGGCTCAAAGGGGAATTAAGGGATGGTTGAAGGGCCTGCTGAAATCAGGCATATTGGCAATTACCATAATTTGTACTGTTCCATGTATGCTGTCCTTGCTGCAAAGGGCCCTGAAGCAGGTAGTGAAAACGGCCCCTTTTGGTAAAAAAATTACAAAAAAGGGGGAATTGTTGTGGGAAGCCTCAACTTGTCTGAGGGATTAGAATGTGAGTCACATAAACAGCCTTGAGTGAACTCTCTATTTACTCATAATATAGCTGCAGGATAAGCACTGGGTGGTTTGAAAAAGTTGAGGTGTTGGGTATTGAAGCAGTTAAATATCACTTCAAAAATATTAGCCAAGCTTTTATTAGATGTAGACAGCATTGGGCATGCTAATTTGCAAAACAGAGATGCAATTGATTTTTTGTTGTTGGCACATGGACACGGGTGTTGAGAATTTGGGGGAGATGTATTCTATAAATTTGTGTGACCATTCTGTACCTATCCATAAGCAGATCTAAAGATTACAGGAAAACAGAAAGAAGTTATCCATCACAGATAGTGAACTATATAGATAGTTGGCTAGCTGGGGAATTGCAGGATGGATAAGGATCTGTTAATACAGGGGATGGTCATTTTAATAATAGTGCTGGTGATGTTAGCTGTAGTACTTTGTTTATTGAGGATTGTATGAAGGATGATTGAAAGAGCTATTCAAGGGGTCTGAACATCCTCTGGATCTTCAGGATGCTCATCATTATCTAAATCCCCATAGATGACTTCCAGTACTGCTAGTTCCCTCAGGTACCGGATACCTTCATCAGAAGTGGACCATTTTCCTGAGGAGGTGGCATTCATTAAGTCTCCCTTGAATGGATATCTTGCTTTGACACTTGAAAGGAGCCGTCTCCAGAGACTGCAAATTGCTGCCTCTTTTCCAATTCCTCTTTCAATGCCATGATTCCTAGCAAGGGAGCCCAGCTGTTGGGCTTCCTTACCTTCCAGCTGTTGGGTGTCAGCCCCAGTGTCCCAGCATTGAAGCAGCCAGGTAACAATCTGTTCCCCTATCTGGCGGCTGTAATCTTTCCTCAGGTCTCGAAGTTCTGATGAAGTCAGGGACGAGGTGGTTTCTGCCTCCTGCTTCAATTCCATTACTCCCTCCTCCAGTCTCCCTGTTGAGGGTCCAGCTTGCTGGTTGTGTGCTTCCTCCTCTTCCTTATCCCTCACTAACCAAGGGTAGGGGCCTGTTGTTCTTGTCCACTGATTCTTTTTCACTACTGGGGCAACTTTGGCAATTGTTGTTGCGGTCCCTATTTCAACTCCGGTGTCTTCGGAAGCAGTTTGGGTCCCTGCCTCAACCACAGTCTTCTGAGAGTACTCAACTGTGGCTCGATAGGCACAGGCCAGGCCCCAGTACAGTGCTAGGAGCTGCTGGTTCTCATCGGGGTAGACAAGGCACCCTTCTATTAAATGCTGTGTCAGCTTGCCAGGGTCGCTTGCCTGTTCAGGAGTAAAGTCCCAGGCTACTGGAGGTGACAACCGTCCTAGGAACCTGCCCAAATCCTGCCAGACCCCTTGCCACCCAGGGACAGGCCGTCTCAGGGCACATTTCGGTGCCACCCCACCTGAAACTTGTCTCCTCTCAGGCCAAACTGGGACCAGACTGCACACAACCCGGATTAGGACAACGATATTGATTAGCAGTATCGAGAAGCTCACGTAAGGGTGGACGAGGACCTTGGGAGCATGCACGAATAAATTACCTACATCAGTTTCCAGGAGAAAGAGAGAAATGTATTCAATCATTTTCTCCCCAAGGTAGCCCCCCCAACACAGCAAAGCTACCAGTGCCAGTGTGAAACACATCGTTACTGTTTGTGCCAGGGTGCTCCCGAGGCCCTTCATCCTCCCGAGACAGAAGCTTCCCCAGCACACTGAAGCTATCAGTGCAGAAGCAAAGCAAAGCAAAGAGACATTGTTTCAGTAAACATGTTAACAAAACACCAGATAAGTAGCACAAGCAAACTCCATGGCCTGCACAGGAGTTTGCTACTAATATCTAAAGCAAGCAAGCAAGCAGCGCCAGAAAGGAACTGTGGTGGGTTGACCCTAGCATGGCACCAGGTGCCCACCAAGCCCTTCTATCACTCCCCCCAACACCCGTCGGCACAACATGCAGGGAGAGAATAAGATGCAAGGAGCCGTGGGTTATGATAGATAAGATGTTATTCTCTACTTCCCGTCCACAGATGATGTCAGGATGAGTCCAGGAAGCAGGGCTCCAGGAACATGGAGCAGACGCTTGGAGGACAAAGCAGAACGTGCCCCCCCCCCATCCTCCTCCTGCCCTCTCCCTTTATAGTTGAGCTGACATCATACGGTATGGAATATCCCCCTGGTCAGCTCAGGTTGGCTGTATCTTCTCCCCCATCCTGCCCCCCATCCTCTGGTGCCGTGTGAGCCCTGGCAGTGATAACACGGGTGTGTTCTCAACACCCTCCAGCTCCAGTGCTGCAGCGTGAGGGCTGGATGGGGAAAAGCAGCTCAGCCAGACCCACTACAAGGGAGCACAAAGCAGTGAAGCAAGAAGATAAAGAAGAAGAAAGTAGAGGATAAACAGGATGGAGGGTGTTGATGGAGATGGTGTAGGATAGTCAGTGGTGTGTTAGTTTAGGACATGTGAACAGTGTGTGTTTAGAGTAGTTAACCAATATCTGTTAACAGTAGCGTGTATACAAGGAGAGAAATCGTATATATCCCCGGTGAAAACATGAATAAAGGACCCTCAACTTTGATCATATTGATCCGTGTTGAGTTCTCCTTTCAGTCTGGCAGTGCAGCCCTATGGACTTCCCAAGTGCTGAATTCACATTTCCAGCACACAGTGGGAAACAAGCTTACAAACTGCTCGTACAAGCTCCCTCAGAAAAGATGCCAGCCCACAATTCTCATGCTCAATCTTCCCTTCTTCGTATAAACAGCTACACTTGGTGGCCAGCGACGTGTACTACACTCAATGAACCAAGCCGAGAGGCTCTCAGGAGGTATGCAATGCCCTTCCCCCACTCCGAGTTCACGGCCAGGACCAGTGCAGGCACCAGGGTATTAGTGACTCGAAAGACAACACGGTGCTGTCAGCCTGGAAGGATTTCCTGGCCATCACAGTGGGTGCTGTTCCAGGGGATGCCCTCCGCGCTTTTACTATGGGCAGCTGACCACGGCTTTTCTGGGGACTCTGACACTGCCTTCGATTTACAGCTCTGTCAAGAGCTCCCCTACAGGGACAGGGCACTGGGAGACTTGGTTTGCACTTGGAAATATTTATGTGATATGCTACAAGAATTTAAAGCAGGTGATAAGGGGGACGCTGCTGCAGGGGACTATTGACCTACGTGCAGCAGCCGCACCAAGGAGCCATCTCCAGCCCCACCCGATCCAGTGCCAATCTCAGAGCCCATTTGGCAGCAATAGATGTTGCCCTGTGATTATGTTCCCCCTAAATACCCTACGCCTGCAGAGCAGCTCATGGAAATGCTTAAACAGAGAGATGGCTTGGAGCGGCCCCTGCCCCTTGGCCCAGAGGCTCCTGCCTCTTGACCCTGCTACCTTCGGGGTAGCACCCACAGCAACCAAGCCCACACCCAAAGTGACCAAGGCCAACCCTCCTCCGTGACAACAGTGGCCAAGTCCACACCTCCTGGATGCCAACAGCAACCACATCCACACTAAGTGCAAACACCAGTGTCATGCAGATCGTTATGACAATTTCAGTACAACCAGTGCTGATTTAGGCACAGAATACAGATACAGATTCAGCATCAGTATCACTACAACATAAAATACTGACAACCTCTCTTCATTGATGCCATAACTGCAGTCCAGATTGAGTTTCTCCACACCACGACAAGATCTACATAGAGCTCAACATCCATAGGTTTTCCTGTTCTGAAGGCAATAGCAAATGTCATGTTGGTCCTGGCTTGAAAGCCATCCAGCTACCCCCCTCTTGCTGCCCATCCTTGGTTTCAACTCTGAACACAAAAGAGAAAAATAATACAGTATCATTACATTACAAACAGCAATTGCCCTCAAAACATTGCAAAGCACAGAAATGGCTAAATACAGAGAGGCATTCCTGACTCAAGATTTGCTGCTCCCTGGCACAACCCTATTACTCTGGCACCATATGTCCATGTGTTCTGAACCATCTGCCTGGTCAAACAATCCTACCAGCTCTCCCAAGCACCATCCTGATTTCAGAACAGTAATCCCGAGGAATGTCAATCCTGAGAGCCTCAAAATTCATCCTGCCTGCCAAAACCCCTGCCTTGTACTGTCTATGACCAAACATTGGTCATGAACATCACCACACAGACCAACTGGGACCAAGGAAAAAAAAAAGCCCACTGTGGGGGGAATCCCCCAGCTGGGTTTTTTTATTCTAACATTTTAAAGGAGCTGCAAAGCACTGCAACTCAAAAGACAACATGCAAAGAAAAAGTTAAATGCAATCATCCCCAGTTACACCCACACACCCCACAAACAGCAGCCCCCACACACATCAAGCAGGGGAAAAAAACCACAAGCCAAGGTATTTTTCAATCTCTTGGTTTATTGTACTCAAAACATCTAACCTCTCTGTACAATCTGCAAAGGAAAGTTATGCAAACATCCCACAGTCGTACACACCCTAAACATACATTTACCACACCCACCGCTTAGTATGGTACACCACTGCCCTTCTGGACTCAACCCTGGAACTCGCTCACCCTGCATGTCCAAAGAACAGCACTGCTCCATCCCATTCAAATGGGTTGATAGCTGCAGGATGCTTGGTAACAGGTGCCTGCAAAACCAGAAAAGGTGCTGCTGAATTACAGACGTAGCTCAGGCCACCCCACCGCCACGTCTTGACGTGCTCCTTTCATGCTCAAAGATGCTTCCACAGCAACATGGGCTGGGCGTTGCCCTGTGAGATGGGTTAATACAGCCATCCCAAGACATACAAAGTTCAAGGCAGAGGTGAGGTCTACACATGTCAGTGTAACACATCAACTGGATGGGACATGCGCAGGCAGGGCAGCTCCAACCCATGGCACCGACGCTACGCACAGACACGCGCACAACATACTCGAGTATGATGTAAACTCTCAGGATGAAGGATTACTGCCAACCAAGACAAGCTGTATGGAAAGAACGAACTGGCTGAAAATAACACCCATGTGGCCAACATGGTGATGTGACAAGGCTCCGTGGGAGCCCTAAGACTAAGTGGAATACCCTGGCCTGCGACAAGAACTCATGACCAAGTCTGAGATTTCATGGATGTCCAAGAACATCAACTTCACAACCTAAAAGGGTGAAGGGGTGGGAAGAAGACCTAGTCCCTACAAAGAACCTCAAGAAAAGAGAGTGGCTGCTGCAGCCAGGAATGGCAATGCAAAAGACAACAGACGTGCGATTTCCAAGATGTGAAACTGATACATGCTTCTGCCTCATTAGATGAGAAAAGATGCGGCCGACCAACGACCTTCATGATGGCTAGATGTATTCGAGAACCTGTTTGCAGTGACAGAGTTATGTACTGTGCTCCTTCAGCACATGCACTGATGAGGACGTCAAGACCCGAAGGCCATCTTCTGTGTGAGACATGGACTCTGATAACGCGCCTACGCACACTAGTGCTGGAACTGCCTGGCCAGTGGGTCACCTTTCCCGAGAGAGGTAACCCGGTCACCCTGCTGGCATTCACAAAGGACTGCCTCCCTGTGTTAATGGTAATGCCCCTCCCTGTAACTCCCAACCTTAACCCCTCCCCACCATTATTCCCTGAACTTAGCTTTCAGAGGGCTGGGGTCTGAAGCCATCCTCAAAAGAAGCCCACATACCCCTCCCTACTTCTGCATTTCCAGCAGCCACATTGAGGCCTGCATACAAGCTGCAAAACACTAACGACAGACAGTTAGAACTTGTCGGGGAAGGTGACATGCAAAATAACAGCTACTTGACCTTGCTTGTCAATGCTCTCCTCCCTCAAGGAACCTCCAAGGCCAACGCGACACATTCCTCATCACTTTTCACCTGCAGAAAAAAATACTTCTCCATAAGAAACTCAGAGCCACTATTCACATTGCTGACAGACACCAACCCAGCTTCTCATAGGCGTCTGCTTGTGTCCTCTGTAGCTCCTTAGAGAATCTCTTAACCATCAGCATCTAAAAAAACAACAGAAAAAATACACCACCAAATCAATCCAGTTATGCATGTACAGAGCAAAACATAACAATCCCAGAGCTCCTTACTCTCTTTAGGAACATCATCTAGAGCCAACCCAAGGATGTAATCAGACCAAGCTTTAGGCCCCAGAAGCACAAGTGTTAACACGTAACCTGTGACTACACACCTCCAGGCAGAGCAGTTCCAACACGTGCAAGCACATAAATTGGGACACAGAGTTCACTGCTACCCATGACACTCATCAATGATGATGAAAACTCTGCAAGGAAAAGTGACCCCAGGAGAAATGGCATTATCAGATGGCAAGACCTATGAGGCAGCTACTGCGCAGTGATGACATCTCGCGAGAACCCCAAAAAGGGGTCAAATGTGACAACTTGGGAAGGATGCAACTCAGAACTGAGCTGAAGGAAGCCCAAGAAGCTGGGCTGCAAGACGTAAAAACATAAGGATCCGGTCCAAAAAACTCCCAGTCTGAAAAAACAGATGGCAAGAACACAAAGCTGCTGGCACAGCAAATCATCAAACTGCGAGAGGTATCCACACGCCGACCTTATTACACAAGAAAAGACGTAGTCCTCAAGAAGGTTGCTGATCAGGCACAAGCACTGTAAATCCTGCCCAGATCCCCGAGATGTATTTTATGCTCCTGAACCAGTAAGACTGAGGAGGCCATCAAGACCTGATGAAGTTCAAAGACACAGAAGATGCCATGTAAATGACACAGCACGCACATTCATTGGAACTGCCCCGCCTGTGGTGTGTTAATGTGACACTGAGCCTAACCCACTCCCTTTGCCCACCCGAAATGGGCCTATCCTCAGACAGCACCCTCCCCTACACTATAAACTGTGACAGCAATTCCACAAGCTTAGCTTCCTCCCACCCCAACACCCCCTCAGCCTTAGTCCCTCAACTTCTCTTTTAGAGGAACAGGGTGAAGTCACACTGGACAAAAGAAGCATGTCAGCTAACTGGGATGCTCCTGCGGCCCCCCGGGTCCTCTTCATTGACCACATGAAAATGCAGCATGTGTTGTAAATGGTACCGTCGGGGAGCATCGCTTCACTCAGCATCCCTGTCCTCGCGAGCTCTGGCCTCATTCTTACCTGCTCATTCCAGAGTTGGATGATGGGGCTGTAGTTCCTTGTAGTACCCAAGGTATATAGAGAAAAATTAACACTCAGCTTACTGGACAACGCCAGCCACATCATCTGCTTTGCTATTACCCTGGCTCACCTCAGTTCCAAATTTGGAGGCCTGTACAGTGCATGTAAAACAAAAAGGTGATTTCTTAACCCAGCTGTCACTTCACATTTGTCTCAGATACCAGCCCAGCCCACAGCCACATTGCTTTCTTAAACTGCTCCTCTGTATATGGCTCTATGCCCCCAGGCTAGCTTATGGTATCTGCAAAAAAACAAAAGCAAATGCAGAGGGTCAGACACTGCCAGGCAAACACCAGCCCTGTGATCCTCCTCTCTACTCCCCATCTCACCTCTAATAGCATCCAGTTCCAAAACTGCACGGCATAGACAAAAGCAAAGGGAACTGTTGAAACCGTGTGACAAATACTTTGCTCTTAGCCACTGACTAAGGCCAAAACTGCCTCACCTTCTCTCACTGCCACTCTCTGTGGGCTGACGTCTGTCTGCTGAAATACAGGTCCCAGAGACTCCCATCTCTGCCTCCTTTACCTGGGGCGCTCGCCCGTCCTCACAGCCCTGTCTCGGGCTGCCACGGCGAGGCTCCAGTATGACCTGCAAAACACGAGCTTTAAACTTCTCTGCTGAGGAGACTCCTCAAAAATAACTGCTGCTCTATCTCCCTACTCACCTTGCCCAAGTAGACTTTGGTGCCGAGATCCCACTTTCCACCTGCAAAATAATAAAACCAAAACAGTGAAATAGAAGCTAGGCATATAGCCATCATCCCCCCTCTGACACCATGCACCCACCCACCTCCTTCGGGTAGGGAAGGCATTACAGCCCATGAAAACATAATGCCTGGCTTCAAAACCAAAGAACATAAATATCAAAGGAGAAAAATCCCAGCCCTTAAAAATGTACTGCTAGAAAACAGAGCTGCCAATGCAGCCTGGAATGATGCTGCCACAGAGAAGGGTCCAGAAGCTTCTAAACAAAAGTGCCAATTTCACGTTTGCCGTGGGAGAAAGACATGCTTGACTGGTGCTATACTGATGAATATGAAGGTTCAAGACCCTATGGATTGCTGTCCCGGTACGAGATGCTTTTGGCCACGAGTACGTGGGAAGTTGAACCAGCTCTAAAGTGCAAAAGATGGACAACATGAGGCGCTCTCAGGCTAGACCGGCCCTGTCCACGTAGCCCTGGTGCTGAAGGGGAACCCTATCTCTTCATCTGCCTTAAGAGGCCTGTTCCTGCTCAGCCCTCTCCTCTATGCTGACTTTAAAACCCCTTTGACAATTCCCAGCCTTGCCCCCTCCAGCCAGGCTGAGTCCCACCACTTAGCTCTCAGAGCACTGACTCCATCCTTGAATGAACATTTCTCAGCTATGCAGGATACTCCTGGGGCCGGTGGGCTCACCTTCATTACCTGCATATGCAAAAATCAACATCATTTCACTCACAAGCCTCTTCTGCAACACTCTCTCACTGACACAGAATGAGGCTTTCTGCTTACCTGATCCAATTCCAGGATCAGATTCTTCATTACTTTTGATACCCAAAGCCCACAAAGCCTATGGTTCTGTTCAGGAGACATGTCCAGTTCTGTAATTTCACAGACGTGCTTGAGGTACTCACCTTGACCCCTGGGAGCTAATCTCACCCTTAGGTCAATTAAGAAGACAGCTTACCTAAAAGACAGAAGAACTAGGAAAAACAAAACAAACCACAGTTCCTTCTTCAGCCAAGTCAGGAATTCCAGGAGAAAGCCAAATACCTGGAAAAAAAAAACCAACAAAAATACAAGCTAGTAAACCCTCTTGCTGAATGAGTTCCCTAGGCAGAGGCTGTGGCTCATATACCCCCCAGGGCCCACCCACCACCCTCCCCACAATCCCCTGGCAAGGGGGCAGGACAAACCCCCAGAACTATAAAGGTGGCTAAAGGAACAGCACTGGCTTTTCTTCTCTGCCTTAAATATATGATGGAGCAGTTCTCTATGAAGCCACTGACTCTCTCAAAAGGACAGTACCTGCTCACTAATTACTACTGCAGGAATTGCACCAGCAATAGGATGGTGTAAGTAAATAAGACTGATTTCTCCAGGGTATGAAAAAAAAAGCAGTAAGCAATGTTCTTATTGACGTTTATGTGCTAGACCTTCTGATAGGAACATTAAAGTACTATAGGGTAAACTTGCACTTTTAAAGACACCGGCACGCTACCAAATGCTGTCTGGAACTAGATTTCAGGTAGGATAGAAGAGCAAAAAAATCAAACTAGAGCCCATGAAGATCTCTTGTCAAAAACATTTGACCAACAAAATAAGTTTACTATAAATGATTGATGATTCAGTGTCACCTTGAAGGTCTCACCAACTCCCATAACAGACTTAAGATGGAAAAATTAATTGAAAAAAAGTATGGACAACAACAAAGAAGAAATTAAAACTCCATGAAATAATTCAATTTCTACCAAGTACCTACAAAAAAAAAAAAAACACCATCCACAAAACAACAAGGCTGAATGGGTTGGGAGTTCGAGAGGGGGTGGGAGGCCAAGAGGGTGGGGGAGACCACATTTCATAGGTTTCTTTAGGAAGACTTTGACTAAGATCTGGTTCAAGTTCAGATCTCATACTCATATTTATTGTTTCAGTGTCATTATTAAGAAAACCTGCTTTAAAGTGAAAGGAATGCATGTTTAGCCTTCTGTGTGGTGGCTTGATCCCATAGGATGCAGAGGAGAGCACTGGGTGTAAGGACAGTATGAGAAGACTGCTTACATCAGTTAACAGTCATGGGCACAAGGTGAACGTTCACTGCCTTCCTCCTCCCACAGCCAGGGCCAATCTAGACTAGAGATGAAGCGCCTTTGTTGGGTTTTCTGGTTTTCTAGCAAGAGGATCAAGCATTTCACAGCTCCAAAGTGGTCAGTCCTCCACCCCTTGAAACCACTGCACTGAGGTTAGCTGTCTTTGTAAAACATGTTTCTTGACTTGTGCATTGCAAAACCAGGGTAGATAGGGGAGGAAGAGGGAGTGAGGGGTCAGAAAGGCAATCGAGGGGGTTAGTGAGGCATTGAAATGTTATTGCAATCCAAAGCCAAGAAAATCTTGCTGTTCTCCTGCCTGTAGCACCTTCGTCTCCAAGGTCAAACATTCCCTGCTGAGATCTCGGAAAACCTGAGTGTAAGCACGTTAGAGACACTTGACCATCTTATCACCAGCGGATTTTTCACTCGTACATTGATGAGGGGTCACAAAAAGGATTGACTTCTAGAAAAGCCATCGCAAAATGTCTGCTAATAAAAAACAGGTGAAGTCCATTGACTCCTGTTGCAAATGTCAGATGAAACGCAAGCTGACAATAAACATCACATGTTATCAACCACCGAATAAATCCATTCTAGAAGAGGTGAGGAAAACAGAGAGCTCACAAGGCCATAAAGGGGTGAGATGAGAGAGGGTTCGAGGCCAAGATGGGGTGGGGGCCAAGAGTGGGTGGTAGGTGGAAAGGGTTTGGGAGGCCATGAGGGTGGCTGAGAGGTGTGAGATGCCAGATCAGGTGGGAGGCCAAGAAGTAGTGGGGGCAAGCATAAGAAGTCAGGGCTAGCAGCTTTATTTTGGGAGCACTCCAAAGACGATTCACATTTACAGCTTTGACTCAGTGCGGGGAAGAAAAAAAGAGTCAAGGCATATTTTTGAGAACAACCTGTTCTATAGCCTACAGTAAAGGTGTCATGTGCATAGTCTTTGGACCTGTGAATGTCCTGCCAGGTGTAGTGGAGGGCAATCATTAGAAGTCAGGGATAGCATTTTCTTTTGGGAGCAATCCTTGGATGTTTCTGATTTTTAGCTTCAGCTCGGAGGAAAGAAAAAAAAAAATTTTAAAAAAAGGCATATTTTTGAGAACAACCTCTTCTGTAGCCTACAGTAAAGGTGTCAGGTGCATAGTCTTTGGACCTGTGAATGGGCTGCCAGGAGTTGATGAGGGCAAGCATGAGAATTTCAGGCTAGCAGCTTTCTTTTGGGAGCAGTCCTTAGACATTTCTGATTTTGAACTCTCTGCTCAGTGGCAGAAAAACCCCTAATTGAACTGGATTCTCCAATTGAGGTGGAAGCATCATGGTTCTTCCAGGTGAGAAAGGTGTTGAGGGAACACTATTGATCATGTGTCATGGTCCCTTTGGCATGCCCTTTGCAGCCCCAATGTCCCTGCAGCTGTAGGCTGTCTGGTTCTCAGAACCCTAACCCTCATTATAATGGATTCTCCCACTGAAGCGGAAGCATCATAGTTCTTCCAGGTGGGAAGGGTGTTGAGGGAGCAGTGTTGATGGAGGGTCACAGTCCCCTTGGCATGCCATTTGCAGCCCAAGTGTCCCTGCAGCTGTAGGCTTACTGGTTCTCACAACCCTAACTGAACTGGACTCTCTGATTCTCTTTGGACCTGTGAATGGGCTGCCAGGAGAAGGTTCGGGCAAGCATGAGAATTCTGGGCTAGCAGCTTTCTTTTGGGAGCAATCCTAGACATTTCCAATTTTTCAGTGTTGGCTTGTTGGAAATAAAGTTTCTCTATGTAATGGTAGTAGTCTAATAGAATTGGGTACCCGTACACCAACCCTACATCTACAGGCTTATTCTCTCAACCGTTACAAGCTAGAAACGCTACAACTCCCAACTCAGTCTAACGACAGACACAACAACTCTAAACTGACAGACTCTGCATACATTAACCATAAACACAGACATGCTAAATCCAAGCCAACACCAACCAAATCCAGACTTTGTCCAGACCTACACCAATGAGGTCCATACTTCCCCCATGTCAACACCCACCAACTCCAAACTTCTTCCAATCCAACACTGACCTGACCAAAACCTAGTCCAAACCAACACCAATTGAGTCCAAGCTTCCTGTCAGAACCAACATGGAAAGAGTCCAGACCAACACTGACACAGTGCAAACTCCCTCCAAGCCAACACCAACCAAACTGGCCCCGCAGCCATGCCATGACCTGCTCCTTTCATGCTTAAAGATGCTTCCCCTCGCTACATTAGCTGGGTGTTCCCCCACAAGACGGGCTAACATAGCCACACCGTGACGTGCAAAGTCAAGGCAGAGGTGAGGTCTACACGTGTCAACATAACCCATCAACTGTTATTACTATTGCACCGAGCCCAGATGGCACATGAGCAGGCAGGGCAGCTCCAATCCATGCCACCAGTGCTACACAGACACACACACACAACATACTTCAGTATGAGAGCAAACTCTCAGCAAGAATGACGACTGCCAGACAAGGCAAGCTGTCAGGAAAGAACACCTATGTGGCCACAATGGCAATGTGACAAGGCTCTGTGGGAGCCCTGGCAGTGGAACATGCTGGCCTGTGACAAGAACTTATGACCAAGCCTGAGATTTGATGGATGTGCGAGAACGGTGACTTCAAGACCTGAGAACAGTGACTTCAAGACCTAAGAACAGGAAGGGGCTGGGAAGAAGCGCCAATCCCTACAAACAGACTTCAAGAAAAGAGAGTGTCTGCTGCAGCCGGGAATGGCAACACAAAAGATGAGGGATGGACGATTTCTGAGATGCGAGACCTATCCGCGCTTCTGCCGCGTTAGACAAGAAAAGATGTGGCCAGCTGTCAACATTCCCGATGGCTAGATGGATTTGGGAACCTATTCACAGCAACAGAGTTATGTACCATGCTCCATGGGCACACAGACCGGTGAGGATGTCAAGACCTGAAGACCATCTTGGGTGCAAAATGTGGACTCCAATAACACCCCTACACATGCTCGTATTGAACTGCCCGGCCTGCGCATGCCGCTGTTCCCTGGGGAGGTAACCCGGTCTCCGTGCCGGTGTTCCCCAAGGACTGCCTCTGCTGTGCTAACGGCAACACCCCTCCCTGTAACTGCCAACCTTAACCCCTCCACCCAGCTCCTCCCACCCTTATTCCCTCAGCTTGGCTTTCAGAGGGCTGGGGTCCGAAGCCATCCTCAAAAGAAGTGTCGCATCGGCTGGCTGGGACGCTCTTCATCTGCAGGGAAGAGGAAAGGATGCAATAAAGCCACTCAATGTGCACCATAGACAGTGCCAGCAGTAAGCATCAGATGGGCTGGAGTGGTTTGGCTGACACCAAACTCATCCCTGCCCCCCCTATCCTGAGAAGTGCTCTGGCTTCTTCTCACCTGCTGAGATACCGCTGAAAACTACAGCTGGGTCCCAGGGACTCCAGGCTCCCACTCCTTTGCCTTGGCCACTCACCCTTCTTGACTTCTGCATTTCCAGCTGCCGCATCATGGCCTGCGTACGAGCTGCAGAACATGAAGGAGGGACAGTTAGAAATTGTCAGGTGAGGCAACATGTGCCAAATAACAGCTGCTTTACCTCACTAGCCAATGCTCTCCTCGCCCAGGGCACCTCCAGGGCCACTGTGCCTCATTCCTCATCACTTGGCATTGGCAGGAAAAAAAAACAGAATCGTAGAATGTCAAGAGCTGGAAGGGACCTCGAGAGATCATCTAGTCCAACCCCCCTGCCAGAGCAGGATCACCTAGAGCAGGTCCCACAGGAATGCGTCCAGGCGGGTCTGGAATATCTCCAGAGAGGGAGACTCCACAGCCCCCTGCGCAGCCTGTTCCAGTGTTCCCTCACCCTCACTGGGAAAAAAAAATTCCTTATGTTTACATGAAACTTCCTGTGCCTCAGCACATTACCCCTTGTCCTATCATTGTCACACCCATTACCCCTTGTCCTATCACTGGGCGTCGCTGAGAAGAGCCTGGCTCCATCTTCCCGGCACTCACCCTTCATATATTTATAAACATTGATTAAATCACCCCTTCGTCTTCTTTTCTCTAAGCTAAAAAGCCCCAGCTCCCTCAGTCTATCCTCATAAGAGAGATGTTCCCCTCCCTTCATCATCTTTGTAGCCTGCGGTGGACCCTCTCCAGCAGTTCCATGTACTTCTTAAACTGGGGGGCCCAGAACTGGACACAGTATTCCAGATGTGGCCTCGCTAGGGCAGAGCAGAGGGGCAGGAGAACCTCTCTCGACCTACTAGCTACACCCCTTCTAATACAGCCTAGGATGGCATTGGCCCTCTTGGCCACAGGAGCACACTGCTGGCTCATGGTCAGCCTCCCAGCAACCAGGACCCCCAGGTCCTTTTCCCCTTCACTGACTTCCAACAGCTCAGTCCCCAACCTGTACTGATACCTGGGGTTGTTCCTTCCCAGGTGCAGGACTCTGCACTTGCCCTTATTGAATTGCATCAGATTTCTTCCTGCCCAACCCTCCAGCCTGTCCAGGTCTCGCTGAATGGCAGCACAGCCTGCTGGGGTGTCGGACACTCCACCCGGCTTGGCATCAGCAGCAAACTTGCTGACAGTGCTCTCTGTGCCCTCACCCAGGTCATTGATGAACAGGTTAAACAGAACCGGTCCCAGCACCGACCCCTGTGGAACCCATAAGATATAAATACCCCATAAGAAACTCAGAGCCACCATTCACATCACTGACAGACACCAACTCCCCTGCTTATGGGCATCTGCTTGTGTCCTCTGGAGCCCCTTCGACAATCTCTTAACCATCAGCATCTTAAACTAAATAAATAAATAAATAAATAAATAAAGAGATAAACACAAAACCAAGTCAATCCAGTTACTCGTCTACAGAGCAAAACATAACAATTCCAGAGCTCTTTACTCCCTTTAGGAGCGTCATCTAGAGCCAACCCAAGGATGGGATCAAACAGACCAAACCTCAGGCCCCAGAAGCACGAGTGCTAACACAACCCATGACCACACACCTCAAGGCAGAGCCGTTCCAACTCACACAAGATCAGAACACAGCGCTCACTGCTACCCACAACACACATCAGTGATGAGGAAAAACTCTGCAGGAAAAATGACCCCAGGAGAAGCAGCTCTATGAGATCACAAGAGCTATGGGGCTGCAACAGCAAGGCAACAGCACCCCAAGAGAGCCCCGGAAAGCGGTTGAACGCAGTAACTCAGGACAGGATGTATCTCAAAACTGAGCTGATGGAAGCACAAGAAGCTGGGCTGCAAGACCTAAAAAAACATAAGGATGCGGTCCAAGAACTCAGTCTGAGCAAACAGACGGCAGGAGAGCAAAGCTGCTGGCGCAGCCTGGAACAAAGCTGCAAGAGAGAAAACCAATGGAAGTCAAACCACAAGAAGTACCCACGTGCAGATCTTATTGCACAAGAAAAGATGTGCCCAATCAACAACCTTCTTGAGGACTACAAGCATTGTAAACCCTGCCCAGGATCCCCTACGCTCCGTAACCGGTAAGAACAAGACGGCCGTCGAGATCTGATGGAGTTCAAAGACACAGCAGATGCAACATAAGTGACACAACAAGCTAATTGGAACTGCCCTGCCTGTGGCGTGCTAACACGACATCGGGCCCTAACCCCCTCCCTGTGCCCACCCAAAACAGGCCTGTCCCAGGACAGCCCCCTCCCCACACTACCTTTAAAGCCCTGACAGCAATTCCAAACTTATCCCCTCCCAAGATCCCCCACCCCCAGCCTCAGTCCCTGAACTTGTCTTTCAGAGGAACAGGGTAAGTCACACCGGACCAATGAAGCTCACTGGCCAACTGGGACGCTCCCGCAGTCGCCCCGATCCTCTTCACGGACTGCATGAAAAGAAAACACGGTGCGTGTCACAAACACTACCATCAGAGAGCATCCTCCCGACTCCCCCAGCTCACACACAGTATCATCCAGTTGCAAGAGTGCACGGCACGGGCAAAAGCAAAGGGAACTGTTGAAATCACGTGGCAAATACTTCGCTCTAAGCCATCAACCTGGCCCAAAACCACCTCACCTCCTCCAGCTTCTCCTTGGTGTGCACCACCAACCCTCCTCCCAGCATCTGCAACAAATACAACCAACAGGCACAGATAAATACTGCTGAAAAACAGATCCTGGCCTCAGAGATTCCCATCTCTGTCTCCTTCACCTCAGGTGCTCAGCCCTCCTCATGCCCGCATTTTGGGCTGCCGTGGGGAGGCGTGGGTACGACCTGCAAAACACGAACAAGGGCTGCTTGGAACTTCTCTGGCGAGGCAGCACCTCGAAAATAACTGACACTTGATCTCACTACTCACCTTGCCCGAGGTGCCGAGATCCCGCTCTCCACCTGAAAAACAAAACCAGTGAGACAAAAGCTAGTGACCTATCCATCACCTCTCCTCTGACACCGTGCACCCTCCAACACCGTGCACCCACCTCCTTAGGGTGCTTGGCTTATCTCATCTGATGTTGCTGAGAGGAGGTGTCCTCCATCTGCATCTGAAAAAAAAACCAAAATTACTGCAAAAGTCACCCACATGCTGCTCAAACATGACCTAAGCCAGAAACCTCATGTCCGTTTGGGAAGAGCAGCGACAGCCCAAGGTCACCCTTCCATGAAAACCAGCGCAAACCCCACACCAGGCTGACAATGCTGGCTCCATCTCAGAGGACCAACGCAGCAGCCCGGACATTCCACCTTGACCAATACCCTGACTGCAGGTTCCTAGAGCAATGCCACCTACCCCCGAGTCCCCATCCCCAGGCAGAGCAGCTCCAAGCCACACACGACAGACGTTACACACGACACAACGATGAGACGCCTCGCAACAAGAAGAGCAACTCCCTGGCCAGAGACCCTGTCAGATGACAAACTACCTGGCTGCTCTGGTAGTGAGAGGACGCCACTGGAGCGCCAGAAGAGAGCCAAATAGAACGCTCTATCACAAGAGGTCACTGTCAGACCTCAGATGGTGGATGAGCAAGTAGATGGCCATCAAGACCTAAAGAGGCAAGGAGGTGGGGAAGACCTCACAGTCCCTGAAGACATAAAAGATCTAAGGCTTCAAGATCTAAGAACATAAGTATCCAGGGGGAGAAGACCCAGCCCTTGAAAATGGACTGCTAGAAAACAGAGCTGGTGATGCAGCCTGGAACAATGCTGTGGTGGGGTGACCCCGGCATGGCACCAGGTGCCCACCAAGCCCTTCTATCACTCCCCCCGACCCCCTTCAGCACAGCACGCAGGGAGAGAATGAGACGCAAACACAGGGGTGTGGGTTATGACAGATAAGGTGTTATTCTCTACTTCCCGTCCACAGGCGATGTCGGGCCGAGTCCAGGAAGCAGGGCTCCAGGAACACGCAGCAGCCGCTTGGAGGACAAAGCAGAATGCCCCCCCCATCCTCCTCCTGCCCTCTCCCTTTATAGTTGAGCTGACTCATATGGTATGGAATATCCCACTGGTCAGCTCAGGTCGGCTGTATCTTCTCCCCCATCCTCCCCCCATCCTCTGGTGCCATGTGAGCACTGGCAGTGATAACACGGGTGTGTTATCAACACCCTCCAGCTCCCAGTGCTGCAGCGTGAGGGCTGGGTGGGGAAAAGCAGCTCAGCCAGACCTACTACAAATGCTATCGGAGAAAACCATCCTGAAATGAGAGGCTGACTTCACGTTCACCGTGTAAGAAAAACGCACTCGCCCAGCGCTGTGCTGATGAATATGAGCATGTGAAACACTACAGACTGTGCTGCCCCTATGACGTGCTCTCAGTGAGCAAAAAGAGCTGTGAGTACACAGGGACGTGGAGAAGCTCCACAACACAAGAGATGGATGACATCAACGACACAATGCATGCTCAGGATGGACCTGCCCTGCCCGCACAGCCCTTGTGTGGAAGAGTAACCCTCTCTTTTTACTTGCCCTAAGAGGCCTGTTCCTGCTCAGCCCTCCCCTCTAAACCCCTTTGACAAGTCCCACCCTCGCCCCCTCCTCCTAAGTCCCCCCACTTAGCTTTCAGACTCCCTCCTTGAGTGAGCTTTTCTCAGTTATTCAGGATATTCCTGGGGCTGGTGGCTTCATCTTCATCTCCTGCATAGCACAAAGGCTGGCAATCAGCACAGTTTCACTCACTCTTCCCCAACACTCTCCCACTGACACAAAAAGAGGCTTTCTGCTCACCTGACCCAATTCCAGGGTCAGAGGCTTCATTACTTCTGACACCTGGTAACCACAGAGCCTACTGCTGTGTTCAGGATACATCACCGGGTTTGCCACAGCACAGACACGCTCACCTTAGCTCCTGGGAGCTGAACTCACCATTAACCTAATTAAGAAAACAGGTATCACCAACTTGCCCAGGAAGCAGCAGAACTGGGCAGGTGGGGATAAACCACAAGAACCAATGTTCCCTCTTCAACCAAGTCAGGAATTCCAGAAAAAAACAGAAAAACAACAAAAGGAGACACTACTACACCATCCTGTCCCCTCCTAAAGGCTCAGCACAAAGATACTGACTGGAGGGAAAAAAAAAACCAAAAAAAAACTGCACACAAGAAACCTTTCTTGTGGCTGTGAAGATGATCATCAAATAGTCTTGAAGCTCTTCTCACCAAGAGACCCCTCTGCTCCTCTACCCAGACTGACCTGGGCAGCTCAAGGGATGCCATTCATTCAAAGACCTACAGAGATCCAACCTCTAAGAAGCCCAGGAGCTGAACAATCTCCCTCAGCAGAGGCTGTGGCTCATATACCCCCAGGGCCCATCCAGCCCCCTCCCCACAATCCGCTGGGAAGGAGGCAGGACAAACCCCCAGGACTGGAGAGGTGGCCAAAGGAGCAGTGTGGACTTCTCTTTTTTGCCTTAAATTCATGGCATGAGAAGTTCTGTACCAAGCCAGTGAATCCTTCTGAAAATGATGATACCTGTTCATTTATTAACTCTACAGGTATTGTGCCAACAATAAGTAAATAAACTTGATTTTTTAGGATATAAAAAGAAAATACTGTTGTTACTCATATTGCTGCCCTGGAGCTTCTGATATGAATGCTAAATGTCTATACAGTAAGGTTTCATTTCTAGGGAGACTGGCATGCTGCTGAGGGTTGCCTGGCACTACGTGTTGGGTAGGACTGCAGGACAAAGCCAAACTAGAGCTCCTGAGGATCTCTTCTCATAAATATTTCCACCTACAACATAAATTTACTAGAAATCATTGATGATTCAGAATCACCTTGAAGGTCTCTATCAGTGACTCCAGTAACAGAATAATTTAAGTCCTAAATGGCAAAAATCATTCAAAAAATATACCACATGGGCAAAAAATAAAAGTATTAAAACCTGTATGAAATGATAGCGTTTACACCTCAGGAGCTAGAACAAAAATAAACCACTAAGCAGCAAAAACCACCATAGGATGTGTGGTAGTAAAACCACACGTAGTAAAAGACTCTTGCAGACTCCCGAGATGATCTGCATGGATGATAGACATCTTGGGGTCCTGAGCACCAGATAAACACAGGCTGGAAGATAAGGAACAAACAGAGTTTGTATCGGGCTACAGAAGAGGTTGTTCTGGAGAATCGTACAACCACAGAATGGCCAGGGCTGGAAGGGACCTCCCAAGGCCATCTGGTCCAGCCCCCTGCAGTCAGCAGGGATACCCTCAAGTAGACCAGGCTGCTCAGAGCCTTGTCCAACCTCACCTGGAATATCTCCAGGGATGGGGCCTCAGCCACCTCCCTGGGCAGCCCATTCCACTGTTCCACCACCCTCAATGGAAAGAACTTCTTCCTGACATCCAGTCGAAATCTGCTCTAACTTAAACCCGTTACTCCTCACCCTTTCCCTACAGGGCTTCGTAACAGCCCCTCCCCAGCCTTCCTGTAGCCCCCTTCACGTAGTGAGGTCGCTAGCAGGTCTCCTGGACCCTTCTCCTCTCCAGGCTGAACAGCCCCAGCTCCTCAGCCTGTCCTCGCAGGAGAGGCGCTCCAGCCTCTGAGCATCTCTGTGGCCTCCTCTGGACCCGCTCCATCAGGTCTGTGTTTGCCCTGCGTTGAAGGCTCCAGAGCTGGACACAGCAGCCCACGTGAGGTCTCGTCAGCGCGGAGGGGCAGCAGAGGCCTTCATCTTCTCCAAAGAGCAGGCACTGAAATTAGAAATGCCAATGGCTTGCTCAGAAAACAAAGCCGCTAGCCCCGATTGCCCGTGCCTGCCCTAACCGACATGGGTTTCATGCTTCTCAGAACAGATTCTTCTGTGGCCTAAAACAAAGGTGGCAGGGTCGTACTCTCTGGACCTGTGAACGGGCTGCCAGGAGTAGGTGAGGGCGACCACGAGAAGTCAGGGCTAGCAGCTTCCTCCTGGGAGCAGTCCTCTTGGCCAAGACGGGGCGGGAGGCCGAAGGGGTGGGAGGCTGAAGGGGTGGGAGGCTGAGGGGGAGTGGGAGAGCAAGAGGTGGAGACCAGAAGGCATTGGGAGGCTGAGAGCAGGTGGGGTTGCTCTCAAAAGAAAGCTGCTAGCCCTGAATTCTCACGCGCACCCTCACCTACTCGTAGACCCGAAGTGACGGTTGGACGCCGTGACCTCCGAGGTCTTTTCCGACCGCGAACTGTTCTGCAGTCCCAGGCTCAGCCCCACCACGGAGCTGTCGCTCTGCAGTGCTCAGGTTTGCCTCCCAAAGCTCCTCATCCTCCCAACCCTCCATCCACCCAACCCTCCATCCACCCAACCCTCCATCCACCCAACCCTCCGGTGCTTAAGCTGAGCTTTGACCCTCTGGGTCCCCCCCCTTCTTCTTGCTGGTGCTAACGCCCTTGGTGGCCTCAGTTCCCATCCTCACGGATTGGGGGCCACAGGGGAAGGGGAGGGGTCTTGGGGGGTGAGAAGTGGGGTGAGAAGTGGGCTGGGGGGGCTTTTTATCCCAGGAATGCCCCTGCTCCGACCAGCTCCAGCTTCTCAGGGACTCACCTGGGGCCCTCCCAACACCCCTGTGGGACCTCCTTATCCCCTCCAACTGCGGGGCTTTTTACCCACGCACGAACACGAGAAAATAATCCACGTTCTCTCAGACTGAAGAGCTTTTATTGGGCAGTCCAGGCCCCATCCAGCCGCTGCCTGGGGGCTGGCTGGTGGCACCCAATGGTTTCTACACTACGCGCGTGACACATCCCTCCTCCCCCCAGCCCCAGTATATACATCTTCGGGTCCAACCCCTATAGGAGGTGCCAAGGTCCAGCCCGTGTCCATTTGGAGCCACATAAAGCGCAGTGGTGGCCAGAGCGGCTCTGGGTCACTTTGTCTCCCTTGGTCAGTCCACGTGTCCCCTGGTGTGGTGGCCCCCATGTCAGTGTCACCCTGTCTCCCCTGCCCACAGCACAGTCCGTGTGTCCACATGTCCGTGTCACCCCTTCCTGCCCACAGCACAGTCCACGTGTCCCCTGGTGTGGTGTCACCTCACCCCCCTTGCCTGTGGCACAGTCTGTGTGTCCCCTGGCATGGTGTCCCCCACGTCAGTGTCACTTTGTCCTCCTGCCCACATCACAGTCTATGTGTCGCCTGGCATGGCATCACCTCAACCCCGTGCCCACAGCGCAGTGCCTGTGCCCAAGCTCCACATCACCTCGTCCCCGCCGCAGAGCCCGCACGCCCACTGCAAGCTCCGTGGCCCCTCGTCCTCTCTGCTCCCCCTCCCCATTCTGGGGGCTGGGGGGGGTTTGTCTCTCAGTGGACGAAGAGGGGTTTGTGCACACGCTTGTGGCGGTTGAGCGTGGCGCTCTTGGCGAAGCTCTCCCCACACTCCACACAGATGTAGGGCTCGTAGCCGTGCGCCTGCGCCCGGTGCCGCTCCAGCTCGGCCCCGTCGCGACAGCCCAGCCCGCAGTCGGGACAGGGGGAGGGTTGCCCGCGGGGAGCATGGACCCGTTGATGCTTCAGCAGGTTGGTGCTCTGGGCGAAGCCTCGGCCGCACTGGCCGCAGCGATGGGGGCGGGCGCCCGAGTGGGTGCGCTGGTGTTTGATGAGGTTCTTGCTCTGGGTGAAGCTCTTGCCGCACTGCCCGCAGGTGTAGGGCTTCTCGCCGGTGTGGATGCGCTGGTGCTGGATCAGGTTGGAGCTCCAGCTGAAGCTCTTGCCGCAGTCCCCGCAGCGATAGGGCTTCTCTCCGGTGTGGGTCCGGCGGTGCTGCACCAGGTGGGAGTTCTGGCTGAAGCTCTTGCCGCACTCTCCGCAGGTGCTGGGCCGCTCCCCGGTGTGAGTCCGTTGGTGGCGCAGGAGCTTGGACCAGTGGCTGAAGCTCTTCCCGCACTCGTTACAGATAAAGGGGCGTTGGCGTTGCCCCCCTCGGTGCCTCCCTCCCAAGCTTTGAGCCCCCTCTTCCTCCTCCTCGCCGGCAGTGGTGGAACTGGGCTGCCCCCCCCCCGCCAGCGCCCCGTTTCTTGGCTCGGGGGGGCCGGGAGCTGTGGGGGATGACGGTCTGGATGATCTCGTGGGGCAGCACCTCGTCCTCGCACTCGCTCACAATGCCGTCCTCAGCTGGAGGGGGTGGGGGGGAGGAAGGAGAGTGGGGAGGGGGTTTGCAACACCCCCCCACACCCCTCTTAGGGACAGGACCCCCAGCCCACCCCCATTTCAAGGCTGGCGCCCCCTCACCCTTCTCACCGATGTAGACCCTTCGGACCATGTCGCCCTCATCCGAGTCGTGCAGCTCCACCACGCAGGGTTCCTCCTGCTCCATGGGGGTGGCCAGGAGGCCTGGAGATGGGGAGGGGGTGGGGCAGCAGGGAGTCCTGAGCACCCCCTGCCCTCCCCCCACCCCCAGCTGACACGGGAACCCCCCCGCACAAGCTCCCCAAACCCACTGTGCCCTGGTCGTGCCAGCACTGGATCCTGGCTGCTGGGAGCTGGAGGATGGAGGGGGATGTCCTTTGTGTGCCCAACATCCCTTCATGCCCCCCACCAAACCTCCTCATGCTGCCCTAACATCCCTCCTTCTCCCCACCAAGTCCCTTCATGCCCCCCCAAATCACTTCATGCCCCCCCAAATCCCTCTCTACCCCCCCAGATCCCTTCAAGTCCCCCCAGATCACTTTGTGCCCCCTAAATCCCTCTGTGCCCCTGCAAATTGCCTCAACCACCCCCAAATCACTTTGTGCCCCCCAAAATCCCTCTATGCCCCATTCAAATCACTTCAATTGTGCCCTCCTTTGTGCCCCCCCAAACCGGTCCTCCTGCCCCCCACATTACCTGCCCTCCTGAGGGTCTCAGGAGTCCGGCTGCTGCTCTGGACTCAGCTCTGGAAATCTGGGGGGGGGGGCACATCAGTTGAATGGGAGCAGGGACACAAACTCCCCCCCCCCCGGAGGGGAACGGGGTGGGGATGGGACACAGGGGGGAACCAGCAGCTTGCCCAGAGCCCCCCAGGAATGATTGAACCCCCTCCTGGGGTGCTCTGTGCACCCCAAAAGTATCTCCTGCCCACCCCTGGACGCCTGGTGCACTGCAAAAGAACCTGGACACGCCTCCACGCCCAGTATGCCCAGTATGCCCACTGCACCCCACCACTACCGGGACACCCCCAGGGTCCCCTGGACACACACCCCCCCCCCAAGATGTTCACACATCCCCTTGGGGTGCCCTGGGCCCTCCCCCCACGGCATCGAGTCTGCCCCCAGTTTACCCAGTGAACACTAAGGGTGGACAGTGCGCCCCCCCAGACCTGCCCAGCACTCTCCAGTGCACCCCCTGAGCTGCCCAGTGCCTCCCCAACCTGCCCAGTGTCCCCCCCTGGTTACCCAGTGCCTCCCCCAACCTGCCCAGTGTCCCCCCGCCCCGTTACCCAGTGCCTCCCCCAACCTGCCCAGTGTCCCCCCCCCGGTTACCCAGTGCCTCCCCAACCTGCCCAGTGTCCCCCCCTGGTTACCCAGTGCCTCCCCCAACCTGCTCAGTGTCCCCCCCCCGGTTACCCAGTGCCTCCCCAACCTGCCCAGTGTCCCCCCCCCATTTACCCAGTGCCTCCCCCAACCTGCCCAGTGCACCCCAAAGGTGCCCAGTGCTCCCCCCATTTGCCCAGTGCCTCCCCCCCCCCCCCCCCCCCCCCCCCCCCCCCCCCCCCCCCCCCC
>JANVCC010000220.1:60007-87431 GCA_025345505.1 Todiramphus chloris collaris
TGTGTTTGCACCACCCTGGGTGTGTTTGCACCACAGGCGTGCAGGGAGCCTGGGGGCAGCTGCCGGGGGTCCCGTACCCCCGCTACACTCACCACCTGGACACACTCCATCAGGGGCAGGCGCACGGCTTGGTTGCCCGAGAGGCTGACAACGCAGGCGGGGGTGTCGGGGGTTGCCTCCAGCAGAGCCATGACAGCTTCAACACCCATCCGGCTGCCCTGCAAGGGTGGGGATGGGGTTGTTACCCCCAACTCGGAGCCCTTCTCGGGGCCGGGGTGGTTGGGAGCTGCCTACCAGGATGCGGTCGAAGGCGGAGGGCGTCCCACCGCGCTGGACGTGGCCCAGGATGGTGACACGGGTGTCGTATCCCAACCGCTTCACCACCAGCTGCGAGACAGGGAGGGAGGAGTCTGAATCTGGCCCTGTCGCTGGGCTGGGAAAGGGTGAAAAAAGGGGCATCGCCCCCAACTCCGTGTCTGCTCACAGCTTTGATGTCATCGGAGGTGATGGCTTTGCCGTGCTTGTCGATGGCGCCTTCAGCCACGATGATGATGTTCAGCCTCGAGCCGCCCAGGCGGGTCTGAGGAGGGTGGAGACAGGGCGTGGGGAAGGGGTGGCAGCGGGGAACGGGAACAAGGCACCTACCGGAGCCGGGCCTACCTCTGTCAGCCGTCGGCACAAGTGATCTTCCCAGTCATCCTCGGGAGGGGACTCGGGGATGAAGACCCAGTCAGCGCCACAGGCCAGAGCAGTGATGAGTGCCAGGTAGCTGGAAATGGGGGAAAAAAAGGCCATTTAGGGGGTTTTCCCCCCCACACTTTCTTGAGCGGGACGCGGGTGGTGGCGCAGGGACGTACCCACAGTGACGACCCATCACTTCCAGCACAAAGGTCCGTTGGTGACTGAGGGAGACACGAGTTTCACCCCACAGCAGGACCGAGCAGTGGCTTTGGACACCGGGATCCCCTTGAAACCACTGCATGGGGGGTGGATGGACACTGGTGGGGGGGAGTGGTCCCAGTCACCTCTGAGCTGTGGTGGTGATGGCGTCCACGATCTCCATGATACGGTGCAGTGCGGAGTCGGTGCCGATGGTCATGTCGGTGCCGCAGAAGTCGTTGTCTATGGAGCCCACCATGCCCACGATGTTCAGGTAGCTCGACCTCTTCGCCTCCTCCACCGTGATCCCACCTGCCGCAGGGTACGACACCCCCTTTTCCCTCAGTGTCCCGTCCAAAAACATCCTGACGGGGCCAAACAGCACCACAAACCTCCGGCGTGGTGGAGAAAAACCCAAAACCAACCAACCCCACCCTTTGGTGGGTGACTTTTGTGCAAATCTGGTTTGGTACAACCATCCCCAACTTTGGTTCACAGAATCACAGCATGGTAGGGGTTGGAAGGGACCTCAAAAGATCATCGAGTCCAACCCACCTGCCAGAGCAGGATCACCCAACATCAGGTCCCACAGGAACAGATCCAGGCGGGTTTTGGATGTCTTCAGAGGAGGAGACTCCACAACCTCCCTGGGCAGCCTGTCCCAGCTCTGTCACCCTCACCCTCAAAAAGTTTCTCCTTACACTTCCATGGAGCCTCCTGTGTTCCAGCTTGCACCCCTTGCCCCTTCTCCTATCACTGCACATCCCTGAGCAGATCCTGGCTCCAGCCTCCCAACACTCGCCCTTTCCATCTTTATGGCCATGAACGAGGTCACCCCTCAGTCTCCTCCAAGCTCAAGAGCCCCAGCTCGCCCAGCCTTCCTTCAGCAGGGAGATGCTCCCCTCCCTTCAGCATCTCTGGGGCTCTGCGCTGGACTCTTCCCAGCAGTTCCCTGTCCTTCTTCAACTGAGGGCTCCAGAACTGGACACAATATTCCAGATGTGGCCTCACCAGGGCAGCGTGGAGGGGGAGAAGAACCTCTCTCCACCCACTAAGGCCACTGGCCTTCTTGGCCACAAGGGCACGTTGGCTCACGGTCATCCTGCTGCCCACCAGGTCCCTTTCCAACAGGTCAGTCCCCAACCTATGCTGGTACCTGGGGTTGTTCTTTCCCAGATGCAAGACTCTACACTTGCCCTTGTTCTACACCATTCGGCTTCTCCCCACCCAACTCTCCAGCCTGTCCTGGTCTCTCCGAATTTGGAGGGAAGGGAATCTCGGGGTAGAAATCTTTTGGGCCACAGCCCCCAACACCTACCCCCTTTGGCCAGCTCGGCCAAGAGGCTGCTCCACTCGGCACGGAAGGTGTCTGCGCCGGTGAGGCTGCCGTCGCCCCCGATGACGCAGAGGTTGGTGATGCCCCGTTTCACCAGGTTCCGGGCGGCTTTCAGACGTCCCTCGCGAGTCCGAAAGTCTTGGCAGCGGGCGCTGCCGATGACCGTTCCCCCCTGTGGGAAACGCCCCCGCGTCCCTCTCTGTAGGTGCTGGGGGCTCACCTCAGCACCTCCTGGTGTCCATCCGTCTGTCTCACCCCCCGCCCCAGCTCCGGTTTCAGGTTATTTTCAGGCTTGACCCCCCCCACCCCCACCGCGGTGCCGCAGCGGGAGTTGGGTTTCACCACCCGCCGCTCACCAGTTGTAGCATCATGGAGACGCTCTCCCAGGTGGCCTCCTTGATGTGGTCACCACCGTCCACCAGCCCCTGGTAGCCCTGAGAGACAGAGGACACGCAAGCTGATGTTGAAATGACCCCCCTCACCCCACCCCACCTCACCCAGCAAGGTTTAGAGGGGGTTACTGGGAATACTGGGAGGGGTCTGGCACCGACCTCGTGCACAAAGTAGACCTTGGCGCCGGTGTAGATGCCCACGCGCACCACGGCCCGGACAGCCGCGTTCATGCCTGGAGCACAACAGTGTCACCCCGAGGACCCCTCTGAAGCCACCATGTCCCCCCAGCATTGCCCAGCACCCGGCTCAGCCCCCCCCCCCCCCCCCCCCGCAGTCCCCCCCAGCACGGATCCGGCAGCTGCCCAGGTTATTTTTGCCCGGGTGACATTTAAGCAGTGGTGCCGCATGACACCCGGTGACAAGCGCTGGCGGCGGTTGGAGGGGGGGGGGAACCCAAGTGGAGACCCATGTGGGCTGCATGAGCCCCCCCCCCCCCAAATCTGGGGTACCCCCCCACCTGGGGTCACAGGGTCAGAAGCCAAGCTTTGGGCTGACTCGCTGCAGTTTTGGGCAATCCCGACATGTATCTGGTGGTGGTTTTGTGCCAGAGGGTTGTGACCTCAAACACCAACCCCCCCCCCCCCAAATTTTGGTGGGGGGTACATACACCCAGACAACGTCCCTCACATCCCTCTCTAGCCTCACCCCAACCCCTCCCTCAAGGTCACCCCCAAACCACCACTCGACCAACTCAAGTGGCCACCAAAGTCCCGTTTTCACACAGTTTCTCCCTAAAATTTGGGCCAGACCCTCCCGTCCCCACCAGTTTTGGGGGTCCCGGGGGGGGGAGGGGTGGTTGTCCCTTACCCTGGGCATCCCCCCCCGAGGTGAGGACAGCGATGGCTTTGCCGGTGCCCAGGTTCTCGGCGCGGACGTGTCCCGGTGGTGGTTGTGTCGTCATCTTGGCTGAAAAAAAAGAGGAGATTTGGGCAAAACCCACCCCTCAAAAAACACAAACCAGCAAAAATAGGTGGGAAGGGCTCGAGATGCCACCACCCCGGTCCCAGTGACACCCGCCGACTGGGACCTGGCACTTGCTGGCATCTGAAGTGGGCCCCCGGGGGAGGGAGGGAGGGGAGGGGGCGGGCACAGGGGGCACAGCCCTGTGGGTACTGGGCTGCCCTCTGTACTGGGACCAGTCTGGCCTCTGTACTGGTGCCTGCCTGCCCTCCTTACTTGTACCAGTCTGTTCTTACTGGTAGCAGGTGGAATCCCCTGCAGGTACCAGTCTGTCCTCCCTACTGGTGCCAGTCTTCCTTCCTTACTGGTTCGAGTCTGCATTCTCTGCTGGCACAAGTATGTCCTCCTTACTGGTACCAGTCTGTATTCCTTGCTGGTTCCAGTTTGTGTTCCCTGTGAGTACTGGTCTGTCCTTTCTACTGGTTCTAGTTTCTCTTCTCTGCTGGCACCAGTCTGCCCTCCTTACTGGTTCCAGTCTGTATTCTCTGTTGGCACCAGTCTAGCCTCCGTGCTGGTTCCAGTCTGTCTTCCCTGTGAGTACTGATGTGTCCTCCTTACTGGTACCAGTCTGCTCTCTTTCCCAGTTCCAGTCTCGCCTCCTTACGGGCACCAGCCTGCCATCCTTACTGGTTCCAGTCTATGTCATCTGCTGACACCAGACTGTCGTTCTTGCTGGTACCAGTCTACCAGTCTTGTGTTCACTGCAGGAGCCAGCGGCACTGACCTGGTGGGTGCCCCTTCCCGGGGGCGGGAGGGAGGAAGGTGAGGAGGAGGAAGAGGAGGGCGGCCAGGGAGAACGCGGCTGACACCAGCACCCGGGAGGCTTCTGGGGACAGCTCGGGCACTGCCACCATCGCTGGCACCCGCTGCCTGGAACGGGAGTGTCTGTAGTGGGACCATCTATAATGGGATCGGCTGTAACGGGAGCAGGCTGTAGGGACAGGCTGTAATGGGATCGGCTGTAATGGGAGCAGGCTGTAGGGACAGGCTGTAATGGGATCGGCTGTAACGGGACCGTCTATAATGGGATCGACTGTAATGGGAGCAGGCTGTAGGGACAGGCTGTAATGGGATCGGCTGTAACGGGATCGGCTGTAACAGGAGCATCAATAATGGGATGGGCTGTAATGGAAGTGGCTGTAATGGGAGCAGGCTGTAGGGACAGGCTATAATGGGATCGGCTGTAATGGGAGCATCAATAATGGGATCTACTGTAATGGAAGAGGCTGTAATGGGAGCAGGCTGTAGGGACAGGCTATAACGGGATTGGCTGTAGCAGGAGCAGCTGTAATGGGATCGGCTGTAATGGCATCGGCTGTAACGGGATCACCAGTAACGGGATCGACTGTACTGGGATCAGCTGTAAGGGGACTAGCAGCTGTAACGGGCTTGGGCTCACAAAGAGCATCAGCGGCAGGACTGGTTGTAGTGGGATCAGCTGCCCCATAGGGTGACACCCCCAGAGGGCAGTATCACCTTGTAGGGTGCCCTCTTCCTCAGAGGGGGACATGCTATGGGGTGACAGTGCCCCGCAGTGCCCCCCCCCCCCCCCCAGGAGGCATCCTATAGGGTGACAGTGCCCTGCAACACCCCCCTCCCTAGGGTGACAACCCCCGCGAGGGTGGTCCCCTCCTCATAGGGTGACACCCTATAGGGTGACAACCCCCACAGGGTGACACACCTTCCGCCAGGGTGGTCCCCTCCCCATAGGGTGCCGGCCCTCCATAGGGTGCCAGCCCTCCATAGGGTGCCACCTCTCCATAGGGTGCCAGCCCTCCATAGGGTGCCGGTGCCAGCCCCAGCCCCCCTTCCCTCCCCGAGCCCTCCCGGCCGCCAGGGGCCGCCCCCGGTTCCAGCTCATCGGCCCGGCCCGCCGCAGCTCTTCCCACCGCGCCTCCTCTCTAACGTCACTTCCGGCTCCGCAGCGCCCGGCGTCTACTTCCGCTTCCGTCCGCCTCGTTGCCGGCAGTCGCCACCGAGCCCGGGAAAGCCGCGCGCGCGCGCCTTCGGGACGTTTCCGTTTCCGGTAGGAGCGGCCGGGCCGGGGGCCGTGGGGGAAGCGGTGGCTCTGGGTCCCGGCGGCTCCGGGTCCCGGCCTGGGCCTGTGCCGGTCGCTGCCTCCCGGGCGCGGAAACGGTGCCCGGGCCCGGCTCGTGCAGGGGCTCCGGTGCCGCCCCGCCGAGCAGCGGGAGGCCTCGGCCGGGGTTCCTTCTTCCCGGCGGGAGCCCTGAGGCCGCCGTTGGGCCCTGACCGCCCGGCCCGTGCCTCGCCCTGAGCTTTTTTCCCCGTTCTCTTCAGTTTTCGAAGGAGATTCGGCGCGTCCCGCCGCTCTTCGTGCCGTCCGAGCCGTTTCTCTTCCGCCGCCTCCGGGGGAGGCTTTGACTGGGATTTTTTACCCGCTGATGAGGCCGCAGAACCGATGAGGATGGAGGCCCGGGACGCGGCGCGGCCCAGTCGCGGCTCCGCGTTCAAAGCCTTTTCCCTGCCTGCCCCGGCGGGGCTGCGGGACCCGCTTCCCCAGCCAGACAACAAGGTACGGAGCCCGGCTGACCCTGGCCCGTGGGTCCTGCTGCTTCCTCAGCAAATCCCCCCCTCAGCAAACTCCTCCCCACCTCTGTCACTGCGTGGGGTGGATTCTGAGGCTTCTCTTAGTCCAGTTTTCCCCTCCCTGAGGGTGTTCCCGAGGTGTCAGAGGTGCCTGGGGGCAGCTTCTCCCCGCAGACCTGAGTTCAGAACCCAGCAGGGGGTTTTGACAGCCTTGTCTCAGGGACTCCCAAATGCTTGGGCACTTTGAGAGACCCCAGTAGTTACTGATGGGTGGGTGAGACCAAAATCCCGTGTGGGATCTGCTCCTGGGTGTATCTGGAGTCACCAGTGTAGCTGCAGAGCCACTCACTGTAGCCTTTCCAACCCGAGGTTTTGTCTCCTCAGTAAACCCCCCCCAGCAGTGCAGATTTTCAGGGGGGACAGGGGAACCAATGACACTGTCTGCCTCATCACCCCCTCACCAGTCACTTTTACACCAGTATTCAGCACTTGACAACGTTCTGACTGGCGGGGAGAGCTGTAATGTGTCGAGTTCTGCCCGTAGCTTATTGTGCGGGGCGGGGGTTGAACTTGGGCTGGGTTTTCCCCTCCCAAAACCCCACGCTCTCCTCACACAGTTTCCCCCCCAGGTCAGCGGCTTTGCCTGCCCCGCTGGAAACGCGTCCTGCGCGCTCAATTACAGCCCAGGTAAGACATCGTTTCCCTCCCCCTACAAGACCTCAAATTTTTCTCACTCTTCCTTCCCCTGACTCGTTCGAGACGGAAAACGTGGCTCTTTCTTGACTTCCCACTTTTTCCTCTCTACAGGAATCCCCTGCCCTGAGATTTACCGCGCACCGGGGGAGCCTCGAGCCTTCGGTTCCAGCGCCAACGGGCAGTGGAGGGGTTTGGGTCCCTCACTGGGTTCCGTCCCACCGAAGCAGAGGCTGAGCCGAGGATCGTACCTGGAAGCCCGTAAGACCCCCAGGTGGGTAGAGCTGCCCTCTGCCCATCCCAGCAGAGCTTCAGGGGGAAGAGCTGGCGGGTTTTACCCTCCCAAACCGGTACAGAGCCAATTCAGGTGGCAGTGGTCACGCAGGGTGAGGTTGGCTGGGTCCCAAGGTGCATTTTGGTGGTTTGAAACTTCCCCGTGGCTTTCCCCCAGGGTGTGGGCTGACCCACCTCTGGTGGGAGCTGGCAGCGTAACTGGTTTGGAGTATACTGGGAATGCTGGGATGAGACGGGAGCAAACCCGAGAGAAATAATACAGCAGAAATACAGGCCACCCAGAGAGGTTGTGGAGTCTCCTTCTTTGGAGACTTCCCAAACCAACCTGGATCTGTTCCTGTGGCACCTGCTCTGGCAGGTGGGTTGGACTTGATGATCTTCAGAGGTCCCTTCCACCCCCACCGTTCTGTGACTTCATTTGGGGGGAAATGGGTGAAATTTCAGAGGCGTTTCATGATTTTGTGCTGGTTGGCACACATGGTGCTGGGCTCAGGAGCTGCTTTTGTAACTGGAGTCAACTCCTCATCCCTTCAAACCCTTCCAGACCAACCCAAATCTTTCTTCCTCCTGAAAATCCCCAAAGCAGCCAACGCTCGTTAGCAAATCAGGGAGGGGAAATTATATATCCTTTTGCCAAATCTCCCCATTGTGATTGGGGCTTTTTTGGGGATTGTTTTGTGGGGTTTGTGGTTTTTTTCATGGGGGTTTTTGGATGAGGCTGAGGGAGGGCATCTGCTGGTAACAATCAATCCAAACCCTGCCGAGCTCTGAGACTTTTCCAGGCTGAGGTTCAACCATTTCACAGTGCCTTGGGTGGAAGCTGGAGGTGGTGGATCTGGTGGGAAGGTCTGCCCAGGAGTTTCCAGGCAGGGTGGCTCCTCGGTCTTGCAGTGCCACCTGGTGGCATTTCCTTCAGCTTCAAAGGCCTCGGGAATGGTTTGGGAACAAGCTGCTGGAGAACTGGTCCCCATTAAAACCTGCTTTTTTTCAGTCACAGTTGAGCAGCCTGGTTCTTGGCTGGGTCTGGGGATTGAGGAAAAATGGATGACAGTTAAAAGTTTTTTTGGGGGGGTTTTTGGTTGTTCTTTTTTTGCTTCTCACAGTGGGACGTCCAACAGTTTTGTGGGGAAATCAAACCAGCACTGCCATGCGTCGGCTTTTCCACTCAAACCCGCTCAGAGTCCTTCCTGGAGTGGCCCCTGTCGCCGTAGCCTGCTCAGCCCCAAGAAGACGCCCCGGCGCTTTGTCAGCACGGCAGAAGAGGTAAAGAAAAGTCTGGGAGGGCATTTCCAGGGAGGTTTCTTTTTTGTTGGGGGGGGAGGTGGGGAAGGGAAGGGCTTGAGGCAACTCAAACAGACTGTGCCATGCTGTGTTCGTTGCTGCTGCCAGCTCTGCTAACGTTCAGACCTTGGTTGTGGTTGGGCTGGTTCCTCAGTCGTATAGGCTGGTCCATTGGTCACTTGGTAGATGATGCCTCTTAGGCCTGGATGTTGGTTTGCTGGAGGGTTAAGGCTCTACAGAAGGGCCTGCTCGTGTTGGAAAGATGGGCAGAGGCCAGTGGGATGAGTCTCAACCAGGCCAAGGGCCGGGTCCTGTACTTGGTTCCAAACAAGCCCAGCAGCTCCAGGTTGGGCGCAGAGCAGCTGGAAAGTGCCCGGTGGGAAAGGACCTGGGGGGGTTGGTCACAGGCAGCTGGAGATGAGGCAGAGAGTGCCCAGGGGGACAAGAAGCCACCAGCATCCTGGCTGTGGCAGCACTGGGGTGCCCAGCAGGAGCAGGGCAGGGATCATCCCCCTGCACTGGGGGCACTGGGGGGGCCACCCCTGGAACCCTGGGCTCAGTTTGGGCCCCTCTCTCCCAGCAGGACACGGAGGGGCTGGAGCGTGGCCAGAGAAGGGCAATGGAGCTGGGGAAGGGGCTGGAGAACAAGGGTGCTGAGGAGCAGCTGAGGGCCCTGGGCTGGTTCAGCCTGGAGAGAAGGAGGCTCAGGGAAGCCCTTCTGGCTCTGCCAGCTCCTGGCAGGAGGGGGGGCACAGGGGGTGAGATCTCTTGTCCCCAAGCCATGGAACAAGAGGAACCGGCCTCAGGTTGCCCCAGGGGAGGTTGAGGTTGGAGCAGAGGAGAAATGTCTTCTCCAAAGGGGTTGTCCAGGGCTGTGCCAGGCTGCCCAGGGCAGGGGGGGAGTCCCCATGACCCCTGGAGGGGTTTCCAAGCCCCCCGTGGAGCTGTGGTGCTGAGGGACAAGGGGCAGTGACACCCTGGCAGTGCAGGGGCAACACTTGGACTCCATGAGTTTCAAGGTCTCTCCCAACCCGAACTATTCTGGGATTCCATGTTCTGGGGTTGTGGCTGAATTCCTCAAGACCCCTGGAAGTGCTTCAACAAGAAAATCTCTACTTCCTCATATGTCCGCTCCCTCTTCCCAGCATCTTTGTTGAACTCATGTTGGATGGGTATCTCTGGTTGTTTTCCTGCAGACTGTTCGAGAGGAGGAGCGAGAGATCTACAGACAGTTGCTGCAGATGGTCACAGGGAAACAATTTTCCACATCCAAACCCTCTTCAATCTTCCCCTTCCACCTGTGAGTAAGGACAATGCTCTTCCCCAGCCACCAGCTCCCCATGTATCTGTTGGGATCTGATCTTTTTCTTCCTTCCTAGATCCAGGTGTTCAAATTCCAGCAAAACCACCATGAAAGAAGCTCCCAGCACCAACTCCAAGCTGTTTGAAGCTCCTGGTGTTCCACCAGCCAGTTCAACGCCCGGTGTCCTCGGAGCTCGGGAGCAGCCGGTGCACAAACCACCTCTCTACTCCACCCCCACCTACCCCTCCAGCATCTTCCAGTCCAGTAACTCCACAGCCCAGCACCAGCAAGAGAATCTCCCAGCATCTAACACGCAATCTGAAGGTAAAATAACCCAGCCCGAAGCCTGGCAATCGACTTAAACTCCCGTGACAAACTTTTCCTCTCCCTCTCTGCCTTGGCACCTGGCAGCCGCTGGAAAGTGCGTGGCGATTGTGACAGTAACAATGTTCCTTAAACTTCACTTTTTAGGGTCAGACTCTGTCATCTTGTTGAAAGTGAAGGATCCCCGGACGCCAGCACCCAGGTAAGTGGCCGGGAGGTGGTTTTTAGAGGAAGGGGTGACTTCCACCAGCACTTCTAGTTCTGTGGTGAGGTGACAACTCGGCATAGAAGGTGACAGGGGGCTTTCCGGGTGTCTCCTGAAGAGACAGCGGTTTGCTGTAGTTAAGAGAACTTGAGTGGGATGCATCAAAGGTCTTTTATGAGACCAGCAAATCGTCTGTAGCTCTTGCTGTCTTTGGGTTGTCCTTAAATAATCATATTTTTTTTCAGGCAATTAGTGACTTTCTATGGGTGGAAGGACACTTACACCTCTTGTTCTCTCTTTTCTAGCCTCCCGTTCTTCCAGGCTGAGCTGTGGATCAAAGAACTGTAAGTAGCTGTTTCCTGCTCTGCTGTTCTGTAGTGAATGTTCACTTGTAGCAACCAAATATGGAGGAGTTAATAGAATCCCAGACTGGTCTGGGAGGGAAGGGACAACTTGAGGACATCTGGTCCAAGATCCCTTCAGGCAGCAGGGCCATCTGCAGCTAGAGCAGGGTGCTCAGAGCTTGGCCAACCTCCCCTGGGATGGTGCCAGGGATGGGGCAGCCACCACCTCTCTGGGCAGCCTGGGCCAGGCTCTCCCCACCCTCAGCCTCCATAATTTCTCCCTT
Source organism: Todiramphus chloris collaris (assembly GCA_025345505.1). Classification (NCBI taxonomy): domain Eukaryota; kingdom Metazoa; phylum Chordata; class Aves; order Coraciiformes; family Alcedinidae; genus Todiramphus; species Todiramphus chloris. The sequence continues at coordinate 70,911 of JANVCC010000220.1, forward strand.
CTTTCATTTAAATCTCCCTGTTTTAGTCTAAACCCATCACCCCTTGTCCTGCCCCAACAGGCCCTGCTCAGAAGTCTGTCCCCATTTTATAAACTCCCCCCTGTTAAGTACATCAAGGCCACCAGAAGGTCTCCCTGGACCCTTTTCTTCCAAGTTCACATGAATTTTTTTTCAGGACCAGTGTCTACGATTCAAGAGCTCGGGAGAGGTGGCGGCAAATTGAAGAGCAGAAGGCACTGGCATTCCAGTTGCAGAGCCAGGTAACTGGGAGTGGGCACTGGAGGAATGGCACTGGAGGAATGGCACTGGAGGAATGGCCCTGGCCGGTCCCAGTGGTTAAACAACAGACTGGAAAGCAAACTGGAAATGGCAAAAGATTACAGAAACCGAGCTCTTTTTTGGGGTCCGGTGTCTTTGTTGTTTCCCCTTCCTATGGCAGGGCTCTCTGTAGTGTCATGACCAGGAGAAACGTGTCCCCTCAGTGTCCCTTTCTGGGGACAGTTGGCCTCACGCAAGCCCTGTTGAGGTGACCCCCCTCACTCATAGCATCATAGAATGGTGGGGTTGGAAAGGACCTCTGGAGATCACAGAGTCCAACCCCCCTGCCAGAGCAGGGTCACCCAGGGCAGCCCACACAGGAACAGGTCCGGGGGGGTTGGAAAGCCTCCAGAGAAGGAGACTCCCCAGCCTCTCTGGGCAGCCTGGGCCAGGCTCCATCGCCCTCACACAGAAGTAGTTTCTCCTCATGTTGAGGAGGAACTTCCTGGGTTCCAGCTTGTGAGCAGTGGCCCTTGTCCTCTCCCAGGGCACCACTGACAGGAGACTGTCCCCTTCTACTCGACCCCCACCCTGCAGGTATTTGTAACCATTCCTAAGATCCCCTCTCGGGTTTCTCTTCTCCAGGCTGAACAGCCCCAGGGCTCTCAGCCTTTCCTCACAAGAGAGAAGTTCCAGCCCCTGCATCATCCTCATAGCTTCTTTTGGACTCTCTCCAGTATTTCCCTGTCTCTCTTGAACTGGGGGGACCAGAACTGGACACAACACTCCAGATGTGGTCTCACCAGCACAGAGCAGAGGGGGAGGAGAACCTCCCTTGACCTGCTGGCCACACTCTTCCTTATGTACCCAGGAGACCATTGGCCACCTTGGGCCCCAAGTGCCCATTGCTGTCCCATGGAGAATTTATCGTCCACCAGGACACCAAGGTCCTTCTCCATGGAGCTGCTTTCCAGCAGATCCATCCCTGACCTGTGCTGGTGCATGGTATTGTACCTCCCCAGGTGTAGGACTCTGTACTTGTCCTTGCTGAACTTTGAGGTTCCCCTTTGCCCAGCTCTCCAGCCTGTCCAGACTTCACTGGATGGCAGCGCAGCCTGCCAGTGTATCGGCCACTCCTCCCAGTTTGGTACCATCGGCAAACTTGCTGAGGGTCCACTCAGTGCCTTCATCCAGGTCATTGATGAAGATGTTGAATAAGACTGGACCCAGCACTGACCCCTAGGGAACACCACTAGCTACAGGTCACCAACTGGACTCTGCACCACTGATCAGGACTCTGAGCTCTGTTGTTCAGCCAGTTCTCAACCCATCTCACGGGATGCTCTTCCAACCCACACCTCCTGAGCTTACCAACAAGGATGTTATGGGAGACAGTGTCAAAAGCCTTGCTGAAGTCATGGTAGACACCATGCACTGCTCTCCCTGCATCTACCCATTCAGTCACACCACTGTAGAAGGCTCTGGGATTAGTCAGATGTGACTTCCCTGTGGTGAATCCACGCTGCCTGCTCTTAATAACCTTTTTTTTTTTTTTTTCTTTTTTCTCCACGTGCTGAGATATGATCTCTAGAATGAGCTGCTCCCTCGCCTTTCCAGGGATGGAGGTGAGGCTGACGGGTCTGTAACTGCCAGAGTCTTCCTTCTTGCCCTTTTAGAAGACTGGATTGACACTGGTTTTCCTTCAGTCCTCAGGAACCTCTCCTCTTCCCCCTCATCCCCCATCTAATCCAAAGGTCTCTCCTTCAGCGGCTGCAGGAACAGGAACACTCCGTGCAGGATCTGGTGGATTTAAATCTTCGGGTACCCCTGGAGAAGGAAATCCCAGTCACGGTGGTCCCAGAGGAGAAGGAGGATGCCCGGGCAGCCGACGGTGAAGAGGAGTTCCCTGAAATCACCGAGGTAGGGTCACGAGCATCCCACAGCATCCCCAGCTGAGCTGAGGAAACGTGGTCCGGGTGATGGGGTGGTGAGGGGCATGGGGAACTGGCTGAACGACAGAAGGCAGAGAACTGTGGTCAAAGGGACAGACTCTAGCTGCAGGCCTGTGTCTAGTGGAGTCCCTCAAAGGTCGGTACTGGAACCAGTACTATTCAATCTGCTCATCAACAAGCTGGATGAGGGAACAGTGCACTGTCAGCAAGCTTGCTGGTGACACCAAACTGGGAGAAGTGACTGGCATACTGGAAGGCTGTGCTGAGACCAGGACAGGCTGGAGAGTTGGGTGGGGAGAAGCCGAATGGTGTAGAACAAGGGCAAGTGTAGAGTCTTGCATCTGGGAAAGAACAACCCCAGGTACCAGCATAGGTTGGGGACTGACCTGTTGGAAAGGGACCTGGTGGGCAGCAGGATGACCGTGAGCCAACGTGCCCTTGTGGCCAAGAAGGCCAGTGGCATCCTAGGGTGTGGTTAGTAGGTGGAGAGAGGTTCTTCTCCCCCTCCACGCTGCCCTGGTGAGGCCACATCTGGAATATTGTGTCCAGTTCTGGAGCCCTCAGTTGAAGAAGGACAGGGAACTGCTGGGAAGAGTCCAGCGCAGAGCCCCGGAGATGCTGAAGGGAGAGGAACATCTCCCTGCTGAAGGAAGGGTGGGTGAGCTGGGGCTCTTGAGCTTGGAGAAGAGGAGACTGAGGGGTGACCTCGTTCATGGTCATAAAGATGGAAAGGGCGAGTGTTGGGAGGCTGGAGCCAGGATCTGCTCAGGGATGTGCAGTGATAGGAGAAGGGGCAAGGGGTGCAAGCTGGAACACAGGAGGCTCCATGGAAGTGTAAGGAGAAACTTTTTGAGGGTGAGGGTGACAGAGCTGGGACAGGCTGCCCAGGGAGATTGTGGAGTCTCCTCCTCTGAAGACATCCAAAACCCGCCTGGATCTGTTCCTGTGGGACCTGATCTTAGGTGATCCTGCTCTGGCAGGTGGGTTGGACTCGATGATCTTTTGAGGTCCCTTCCAACCCCTACCATGCTGTGATTCTGTGTCCTCAAGCGGCCGTTCGTGTGCCTAAAAGATCTAAACACCAAGGTGGTTTCTTGAGGTGTGTGCTTGGGAAGAGAGTTGCTCCTTCAGCCACCTACACGTTGTGATGAGTTTCATCCTTTGAGGAACACAGAAAACACGTGGGGGTTGAGCTCAGCCTTTGCGGTGGGAGCAGCTGGGACCTCTTCCCTTCTAGTGCTCTCTTGTGTCCTCCCGTAGGAAATGGAGAAGGAAATCAAGAACGTGTTCCGAGGTGGGAACCAGGATGAGGTCCTCAGCGAAGCTTTTCGGTTGACGATCACTCGGAAGGACATTCAGACCCTCAACAACCTGAACTGGCTCAACGACGAGGTGAGGAGGCTGCTTCTGGCTGCTGGAGATGTTTGAGTTTGATGGTGTAAAGTAGACTTGAAGTGAAGAAACGCGGTAAGGACTGGTTGGTAGGTGTGGGCTGCTGTTCCCACTCTGGAGCAGTGGTTAAACCAGTGCAGAGCAGGTTTTGAAGAAAAGAATACTGGGAAGAGTGGAACTGACCAGTAAGATCTTGAGGATCTTTTTAATGTTTACAAACATCTGAAGGGTGGGGGTCAAGCAGGGGTCTCCTGTCAGTGGTGCCCTGGGATAGGACAAGGGCCACTGCTCACATGCTGGAACCCAGGAGAAACTTCTTAGGTGTGAGGGCGATGGAGCCTGGCCCAGGCTGCCCAGGCAGGCTGTGGGGTCTCCTTCTCTGGTGACCTTCCAGCCCCCCCTGGCTCTGTTCCTGTGTGGGCTGCCCTGGGTGACCCTGCTCTGGCAGGGGGGTTGGACTCGGTGATCTCCAGAGGTCCTTTCCAACCCCCACCATTCTGTGACAAGCTCAGAGAGGAGGTAAAAAAAGCAAATCTTAAATACGGAAGACTGAATTCCTAAACCTTTCTGAGTTTTTAAAGCTTCCAAGGCTGCTGAGCTGCTGTAAATCCCCCTCGGGGGACAGCTCTTCAGAAGGACATGTGGAGGCAAAACCAACTTTTTTTGTTTTTCCAGGTTCTTCACCTTATGTAGAAATAACAATGCTCTGATGTGTCCCACGTGTGCTTCCCCCCCCCTTTTCCTCCCCAGATAATTAATTTCTACATGAATTTGCTGATGGAGCGGAGCAAAGAGAAGGGTTTGCCAACTGTTCATGCCTTCAATACTTTCTTCTTCACCAAATTAAAAACGGCGGGGTACCAAGCTGTGAAAAGGTGGACTAAAAAAGTGGACATCTTCTCCGTGGATCTCCTTCTGGTGCCCATTCACCTGGGAGTTCACTGGTGCCTTGCGGTGAGTGCTGCCCTTCCTCACCTGAGGGTGTAGCTGGAAGAGTAGGCCCCCAAATTCACCTGACTGAGGCTAAAACTCAGTTCTTAAGTAATGCTGCTGTCAGGTCTTTGTGTGTGGGGGTGAAATGGGTGTTTAGTGGTTAAATCCCGAAGTTCCAGTATGGTGGGGGTTGGAAGGGCCCTCTGGGGGTCACCTGGTGACACCCCCTGCCCCAGCAGGGTCACCCAGAGCAGGGGCCCAGCAGCGCAGGGTCCAGCCGGGCTGGGAATCTCTCCAGACAAGGAGACTCCACAGCCTCTCTGGGCAGCCCGGGCCAGGCTCTGCCACCCTCACACCAAAGAACTTTCTCCTCCTGGGTCCCACTTGGTGCCCGGTGCCCCTGGTCCTGGCGCTGGGCACCGCTGAGCAGAGTCTGGCCCCAGGCTCTCCCCCCCGGGGCCCTTTAGCTCTTGCTCAGCATCGCTCAGCTCCCCTCTCCGGCTGCTCTTCTCCAGCTGCACAGCCCCAGGTCCCTCAGCCTGTCCTGGGCACAGAGATGCCCCAGCCCCTCCGCAGCTTCCCAGCCTCCGCTGGACTCTCCCCAGGAGCTCCTGGGCTCTCTGGCCCTGGGGAGCCCAGCACTGGCCCCAGGACTCCAGAGGTGGCCCCCCCAGGGCAGAGCAGAGCAGAGCAGAGGGGCAGGAGAACCTCCCTCACCCTGCTGCCCCCTCTGGCCAATGCCCCCAGGAGCCCCTTGGCCACCAGGGCCCCTTGCTGGCTCCTGGGCACCTTGTTGTCCCCCAGCAGTGCCAGGGCCTTCTGCATGGAGCTGCTTCCCAGCAGGTGCCCCCTCCCCTGGGCTGGGGCAGGGGCTTCTTCCTCCCCAGGGCCAGGACCCTGCACTCGCCCTGGGTGAACTCCAGGAGATTGCTAAAACCAAAGTCTAGAGCCAGGAACAAGATCGCTGCAGTTTTTTGGGGTGTTTTTGGTCTTTAAATAAATGGAGCTGTGAGGGTTGTAGAGTCACAGAATAGAATCCCAAACTGGTTTGAGTGGGAAGGGACCTTTAAAGGTGAACTGGTCCAACCCCCCTGCAGTGATCAGGTCCCTTTAGGTTGAAGTATTCCCCAGAGAAAGGTCTTGTTTCCACGCTCCCGCCAGCTCGCCTCTAGAGATGTTGCCATGGGCTCGTCGTGGAGCGATTTAGGTGACAGATACCACAGGGCTTTACCTCCTGCACTGATCTGCTCCCTCCCTTCTCCTGGCACCAAAGCAGTAACAGATGACACGTGGCTTTTGGGCCCACCTCCCCCTCAGCTCCAACCTCCTCCTCGGATTATTCACCTGCCCTGCAAGGTGGTGATGTAGAAATGGGGCACAAGGGGCCCCAAAAAACCCCACCTCTCCAACCTCTTCGTGATGCCCACGTCAGGTGGAACGAAGCTTCTGTAAACTTATCTGCAGGTTTGACAATAAGGACAACAAAGTGCTGTTGTGTTTTCTCCTCAGAGCACCCCAGGAAGCCTGATGGAGAGATTCGTGTGGTTAAATAACACCCTAGTAAGGGGAAGGGGGGTTGGAAGCCCTTTGAAATCTTTTCAGTGCTGTGAAGTGTTCTAAAGTGCTTGGTTCTGTCGGCAGAGAGACGAGCTCCTTGTGTCGGGCTGTTCTTCACCAACCTCTCTTTGTGTAGGTCGTGGACTTCAGGAAAAAAACCATCACCTACTATGACTCCATGGGCGGGATAAACAGCGAAGCCTGCAGGATTCTGTTGTGAGTAACACTTCTTTGAGTCGTGTCCCTTCAGAACATCAAATGACTTCTTCTCTTGCTCTGGACACCACCAGCCTTCCATGGGGACAGTCCCCTTGTGGGCCCTGGAGGGAAGGTGCAGCAGAACATCCCCATTTTCACGCTTTCCATTGCACCAGTTCCCCATCTGCTGTGACAAAACTGGTCTGCAGGAGCCCCTGTGCCAGTATCCAGTTGTCTTCTCTTCCCAGAAGCTCTGTTAGCGAGGCTGGTGGTACCTTTACGGGATTTAGGCAGGTGTCAGACCCCATTCTCTGAAAGACACTGGGCTTTGAGTCTTGTTGGGAATCATCTTTAGGATGAAAACGACTTCTGAGACCCTAAGGGTGTGTGAGGGTTCTTCCCTTGCCCTTGAAGAAATGGCATCTCCTGGTTCCTTCTTATGGCAAAGATCAGCTCAGTAGCTCAGCCCTCTGTTTGGAGGAGAGCAGGCTGGTGGACGTGGGGCACGGAAGCATCTCCTGGATCACAACAAAAGCTTTGCACGGGTCTCTTCTGCGCCTCCAAGCTGGAGCTGGGCAAAGCTGGTCTTCCTGACTTCAAAGCACAGAGGAGTTCTTGGTTTTCCCATCCCGAGCAACGCTCAAGCTCTAGTAGGACAGGGGCTGATGTGGCAGATGCAGAACAGTTCTGGAAGCTTCTTCTGAAGGGACCATGGTTTAAAATGAGCAGCTCCCTGAGCAGCAGTGATTTCCCCCCCATCCTCTCCAAGGTCCCCACTCGATGCAAGCCCGCCAGGCTTGACACAAATCAGACTGCAGAGTGACTTCTGAAACCCAGTCTCGCTCCAAGGGTGACCTCGGGGGTCAGCTCTGCTCTCATCTCCGCTTCGTTCTGATGCCAACTCGGGGACTGGATCCTGAGCTCGTGGTCTCAGGGCCTTGGGGGATTGAGCTTGGGACTCAGGGCTGAGCCCGTCAGGAATGTGAATTGTGGTAAGGACGGGGGGGACAGCGGGGGAAATGCCATTTCCAGTCCGTTTAGCACTCCGGTTTTCCACTTCAGGTGCTTTGCACACGCTGGGCTCGGTGAGATAACTGTTGAGGAAGCTGGTTCCCTTTCTCAGAATGCTGGTTTAAAGGGAGGAAAGGGCAAAAAAAACTCACAGAAAACATTTGGAAACAGCTTTTTCTGGGCAGCTTCTGCCTCCGTTGGAGAACAGAGTGGGGGCCAGGGACAGGCTGGGTGAGACCCCTTTGTTGCAGCATTTCTGTGATTCCAAGGGTGTAAAAAACCTCACAAAACCACAGACCTCTGGTGAGATGAAGCACCTCGGAGGTGAGAGGGGGATCCAGGAGTCCTGCCTGAGATGCCTTCAGTCCTGCCTGGGATGAGGCAACAGGTCCCCAGAGTGCTGGTGGAGAGCCAAAAGCAGTTGAGCCAGTGGTAGAGAGCCGGGATTTCAGGTCACTGTTGCCCTGGAGGTAATTGTTTTCCCTCTTGTTTCCTTTTAGGAGGCTTTTATTGGTTGAATGCAGTGGGAGGATCACACCGGGAAGAAGGGACGGAGGTCCTATTCATGGTTAGTGACCCTTTCATGCTTTCAATCTCTAGAGCTTCCTAAAGGTGGCGAGCGTCATCCCGTTAGCTGGCCCGTGCACAGGAGGGGAAACTGAGGCACAGGGAAGGCAACAGCTTCAAGTTGAGAGGCCTCTGGCCAGGCTAGGAGTGAGTAGGGGACCCCAGAACCTCGGTGGTTTGGTGGCTGCCACGCTTTGTTCGGTGGCTAGGCTCTCAGCTCCTCTTGGGCATGGGAGCCCCAAGAGCCTTTTGGAGGAAGCTACCTTGGGTTTTTGGGGGGGTTCTCCTTGCGGATCGGGGTGCCTGGGCCTTCAACGCGCCTGACAGGGCTTGCTTTTTGGAGGAGACTTAAATCAGCCTGTCAAAAATCGTTAAAAACTTGGGATTCTGCTCTAACAAATGTGGAGGGAAGCACCAAGGGTGGCTCAAGGCCGGTGAAATCTTCTTATCCCCCCCAGCAGGAGTGTTCTGAAGGCCTGGAACACTCTGAACGCCTTCCCCTCGAGGCTCTTTGACATTTAGCACTGTCCTGTGGAGTTACCTTAATGATTCCTGCTCAGGTTTGTGTGTGTGTGTCCCAAAAACCCTGCTCCCAGGTTTAGGAAAACACGATGCAAAGCCTGTGGCATTGTCCGGGGCATCTCAGGCGCTCTGGGGTTTGAGCTGACAGGTGATGGTGCTTACAGATGGTGAGTTGAGCTTTTTCTCCTTGATGACACGAGTTCAGAGAATCTCAGAATCAATTTGAGTTGGAAGAGGCCTTCAAGATCAAATCCAAGCACTGCCAGGGCACCACTGACCCCTGTCCCTCAGCACCACAGCTCCACGGCTTGGAAACCCCTCCAGGGGTCACGGGGACTCCCCCCCCTGCCCTGGGCAGCCTGGCACAGCCCTGGACAACCCTGGAAGGACTTGAAGAAACTGTTCCTCAGCTCCAACCAAAAGTTCCCCTGGATCAACTGAACTTCTGCCACCTGAAGTTGTCTTAGGATGTGGTTTTTCTTTCAGCCTCCTCCTAAAAAGCAGTTGGAGCTGTTTCTAGGCGCCGGGATTTCCCGCACGGTGTGTCTGATGTTCCCCATCTCCGTGTGCTGGCCCAGTTGCTGAAGGCACCTTTTTGAGGAAACTCCTGCACCCTTAAAACCTCCCCCTTCCCCAGTTCCTACCCTGGGTGCCAGATCGGTCTCACCACTCATCCTCTCTCCATCCCAGCTCTGGAGATGCAACTTTCAGAGGCTCTTCTCAGCTCCTTGGGCAACTCATCCTTTTATTTCTCCCCATGTGCTGCTGCTCCTTTTTTCTTTTGAGCTGGGGATTTGCATGGGTTCTGTAGCAGGCAGAAATTTATCAGGATTTTTATTGTTCTTTTTTATTATCATCTTATTGCAATTGAACTGAGGCCCCTTAATTAATTAAGCAATGTTTTCACCACCTCCCACGTTGTGATGTGGATGCTCCAGCCTCCCAGCTCAGCCCTTCGTTTGAACTCGAGCTGCTTCTCCACCCGTTTAAGGTTTTATTTTTGGAGCTGGGACATGGAGACTTCTCATGCTGGCTTGAAAGGGGCTTGTTTTTCTTTTCCCCTGAGATTTACCCCCCACTGATCTCATCTTGTCCAAACTGCAGCCAAGCAGAGAAGCTTCCCGAGAGCAATTACTGCAGTCGCTGGCAGGCAGCGAACCCCGGGCTGGGGAACTGGGCTAATGAAGGCTGATGGAAAACGTTTGTCTAGACCTGGTCTGGTCTCGTGGGGGCTGCCAGGAGGGAGATCCCTTCTGCCGTGCTTTTACATCCAGCAAAACCCCATTCCTGGCTGTTTCCTCCAGACCACGAGCACTAGGAACAGGGCAGAGGCCGCTGGGTCGTTCCGCTGCCACTTGGAGCGCTTGTTGGGTGGCTTCTGAGGGTTTCAGGGACTCTTCAGCCCAGGAGAGTTGTTGGGTTTTTATTTTTGACCCTTGAGTAGCTGCTTTGGATGAGGATAAAAAAAACCAACCAAACCAAAACCCACTTGAGCGGTACCAGGTTTGACTCCCGAATCTTTCAGGCCCATCTGCCATCGTCTTGTCCCCTCCTCCCGTGGCGTCTTGGCGTTTACCACCAGCAAGAGGCAGTTTGGCCAAGGCTTTGCGGATCAGATTCCCGAAAGATGGCACATCTCCCCACCCTGGCAGCCAAAGCTGCCTCCCTCCCTGCGCCAACTGCTCTCTTGACCCATCTGTTGGAGCCAGCACCGTCGAAATTCTCTGCTTTTTCCTCTTCAGACTCACTGAGCGCGGCTGCCGCACTCAGAAGGCTCTTGGTGCCGCTTTGAGAAGGTGCCAAAAGCCAAGGAGATGGTTTCTGTAGATGGTACCAGTCCTTTTGGTAACCAAAATGAGCAGAAGGTGTCTGCAAAGCTGAGCTTCACTTAATGATGCTGGCAGCCAACAGAGAGGGACTTCTTTAGTGTCATTTAGAATATCCTGGGCTCATCTCCTTGGGCTCCTTCTAGTTAACCTTGATGTCCACGTCCTCACTGAGCTGCCCTTTCCATACTTCCCAGTGAAGGGAATGGTTCAAGGCTTTCTCAGCTGCAAAGGGAAATGCGTGGGGGTTCTTGGCCATGGTCTTGGTGGAGTTGCCAAACTTTTTCTAGGAGATGGGGAAAAAAACCCAACAAACTGCAACACTTTCCTGTTCTTCCAGTGGTGTCATTTAGGCTAAACCCTTGGGAGGCTCTTGGGGCAGTGGAGATGGGCCACTGAGTAAACCCTTGAGCTTTCCTCATTCTCCAGTTGTTGGAACTGGAAAGGGACTGGCTCTGCAGCTGCTTCTCCCATTTGACATCTCATCCCTGCCAGGGCTGGCTCCTTCTCCCACTCCTGCTCCTCGCTCTACTCGATCCCCCTTGGAGAGGACTATGGTGGGATCCCAGAGCTGCCTCCCCTCCATCCCTGGTGGATGGAGAAAATGGGGTTCATTTTCCCCCCTTCCCCGCTCCTTGACCGTGCTCGCCATCAGTCTTCCACTGTGCTAGGAAGAAATCAAATCAGTGGAAGGGAAACCTGGGAAAGGAGCTCCAGGAGAACACCTCCCAGCACCCTGAACCCACCACCAGCCCACAGAGGAGCTTCACAGTGGGATTTTTGTCCCACTTGGGCGATTGCCCCAGGAGCTGCTGTGGTGGCTGTGACAGTTTTGCTCCTCATTCTCTTGCTAATTAAGATCCTCCCCGGGCCCCCAGTGTCCCCTTGGGTGCCATGCTCTGCTTGCAGGAGCCTGTCCAAGCCAACCCCGGCACCACTGAGTTTCCCTCAACGATGAATTAGCTCCGTTCTCGTTGGTTTATTTGCTCTTTTGACTCTCAGCTTGGGCAGCTACATTTTTTTTGGATGAGTTTTGGGCCTTCTTTTGGCTGCCTCCAAACCCAGCTTTGTAGAAGCCCTTTAGAAAAAAAAGGAAAAAGAAAAGGCCAATATTGAGAAGGAAAAATATTGCATTTCCATGTTGAGTTAATTTTGCCAACGGGGCCGAGGACACGTCGGGTGAAGGGCTGCGTGGAGCTCGCTGGTGGCTGTGCCCCAGCAGTGAGCTCCCCTTGTTCTCTGCATCCTACAGGCAATACCTGAAACAAGAAAGTCTTGATAAGAAGAGGAAAGAGTTTGACACCAATGGCTGGTCCTTGCTGAGTAAGAGAAGTCAGGTGGGTTTGAGAAGGTTCTCTCGTGGCTCCTCAGTGTTTTTTTTTATTCTTGGCCCTTTCCTGGCTGGTTTCATGTTCTCATGGTGGTTCTGAGGAGTGCAAGTAATCCCAGATCTTCACAGACAGGCTGTTCTGCTGCAGCTGGCAATGGATGAGCAAGTGCAGAGCCCAGGGTGCCACCTGATTCCTGCTACCCACCCACTGGTCTCCATCTCCCTTGATTCACCCATAGAATCCCAGAACAGTTCTGGTTGGGAAAGACCTTGGAGCTCCTGGAGTCCAAGCGTGGCCCCAGCGCTGCCAGGGCACCCCTGCCCCCTGTCCCTCAGCACCACAGCTCCACGGGGGGCTTGGAAACTCCTCCAGGGGTCATGGGGACTCCCCCCCTGCCCTGGGCAGCCTGGGACAGCCCTGGACAACCCCTTTGGAGAAGACATTTCTCCTCTGCTCCAACCTCAACCTCCCCTGGGGCAACTTGAGGCCGGTTCCTCTTGTCCCATGGCTTGGGGACAAGAGATCTCACCCCCTGTGCCCCCCCCTCCTGCCAGGAGCTGGCAGAGCCAGAAGGGCTCCCCTGAGCCTCCTTCTCTCCAGGCTGAACCAGCCCAGGGCCCTCAGCCGCTCCTCAGCACCCTTGTTCTCCAGCCCCTTCCCCAGCTCCGTTGCCCTTCCCTGGCCACGCTCCAGCCCCTCCGTGTCCTGCTGGGAGCGAGGGGCCCAAACTGAGCCCAGGGTTCCAGGGGTGGCCTCCCCAGTGCCCCCAGTGCAGGAGGATGATCCTTGCCCTGCTCCTGCTGGCCACCCCAGTGCTGCCACAGCCAGGATGCTGGTGGCTTCTTGTCCCCTGGGCACTCTCTGCCTCATCTCCAGCTGCCTGTGACCAACTCCCCAGGTCCTTTCCCACCGGGCACTTTCCAGCTGCTCTGCCCCAGCCTGGAGCTGTTGCAGGGGTTTGTGGTGACCCCCTTGGTGCAGAGAGGTCCTTCACTTGGCAGCTCCTCACCCTGTAAGGACTGGGAGCTCTGGAAATGACATTGGTTTTGCATCCCTTCCTTCCAGGAGATCCCGCAGCAGATGAACGGCAGCGACTGTGGGATGTTCGCCTGCAAGTACGCTGACTGCATCACCAAAGACAAGCCCATCAACTTCACCCAGGTAAAACCCCACCCCACCCTGTCCCTCCCTCCTGCCCTGCCCGTGGCTTTTCACCCCTTTCTTTGGGGGTTCTAAATCCCCCCAACCCACGGCAGGGAGGGGAGAGAGGATCCTCCTGATCCCACTCAAAAAAGAAGGCTTAAAAAGCCCCCCTCAGGAGAGCAGCTGCTCCCCGGGTGGGGGTGGGGGGGGTCGACCTGCTGACGTTTTTCTTTCTCTTTTTTTTCTCTTCCTCCCCTCCAAAAACCAAAAGCAACACATGCCCTACTTCCGGAAGCGCATGGCCTGGGAAATCCTGCACCGCAAGCTCTTATGATGCTTTCGCCCGCAAACCTGCTCCCCTTGTGAGATTTTGGTTGGTTTTTTTTGTAGCCCAAGTGCCCGGATTTGTCCTGCTCAGGCACCTCGACCTGCCCAGGGCTTCCCTCGAAAGACCCAGCGAATAAACTCACATCATCATATATATATATAAAAAAATACTGGGGGGGATAAAACACCGTTCACGGACCAATAGGAAAACTCAGAGGCAGGGTTGCCTTTTGGTTTGGCTTTTTTTTTTTTCTTAGTGTTTTTTTGTTGTTGTTTTCAAGACCTGTTTTTACAGCAGTTTAGGGTGCAGACCATTCAAGTAATAGGTTTTTTTGGATGCCTTTTTGCAGCTCACTCTGAGCCACTGGCATGACCCAGGGTGGGGAAAGGCACCTATACAGCTCTGGGTGCTCAGCAGGGTGTGGGTAAAAGCCCTTTTTTGGGGGGTTGGATTTAAGGAGGAATGGTTTTGACCCTCTCTGCTCTGCCCTGCATCCTCAGAGAGGTTTTTTTCTCGTGCAGCCCAGGTTGTAACCTGGCTCCCCCCTTGCTTCTCGGGGTGGCTTTGGAGGCAGGTTGGGCACCTCTGGCAGCTGGAAGGAATTGATTTGGTAAAATGCTGCTTTTTCAGAGTCATTTTTCTCCCCGAGGACCCAATATCTTGGTTTTCTTAGCACCAGCCATTGACAGAAATTCAGGTACAAAGCCCTTGAGTTGGAGCTGATGCTCTGCCAAAGTTGTTGGCTTGGTTGTTTTGGTTTTTTATCTACATTTCCATTTCTTTTTTTCTTCTGCACTGACAAAGAACAGTTGCGTTGGGTGGTTTAAGGTTAGTTCTATTTAAGGTTGGTTCTATTTTTTTCCCTGCTTCCCCCCCAGCCCTGGCTTTTTGTCTCCTCCCAGGAGCCCCCAGGATGAGTTGCTTCTGTCTCACCCCTGTCAGATTTTGCACATAAAAGCCGAGGGGAGGTCAAAAGGGTCCTTGAAGTGCTTCCAAAAGGTACCTCTGAGAACATTCAACCAGGACAGCCATGTCCCCATGGTGGGGGGGCAGAGGGAAAACACTCAGAAGCCATTCAACAGCTCCCTGCCCCTCCCAAAATACGAAAAAGGGAGTTTTAGGGGGAACTTGTGCAAGTTCTGCAGCTCCTCAGGGCTCCCACCACTTGCAAGTGGTTTAATTTATTCGCGAGTGGCTGAGGAGCTTCCCCCCAAGCCCCTGACCCTGCTTCTTTTCTCTCATGTACATAAAACCTTTTGGAGTAGGAGTAACGAAAGAAATAACGTCCGCTTTTGTATTTTTATCTCCAGCTAGGGAGGGATATTTTATACTTTTTTTTTTCTCTACCTGTAAGCAGTAGTTTTGTACAAATTGGGTAGGGTTTTTTCCCCTTCCTTTCACCCCTGTCGTGGTCTTCGTAGGCTGGTTTGTACTCTCTTCCCTCTGTGTGTTTTATACCGAGTTCATTTATTACCTTTTTTTCTATCACTTGCAAGTAAAGATCTGAGGAGGAAAAAAAAAAGAAAAAAAAAAAAAACCACAACAAAGAAACAAACAAAAACCTTCCTGTATCTTTTCTCTCTTTCTACTTGTCCGGTGCTTTCGGGTTTGATAAACAGAGCTGGGAGCTCAATCCCCCCGAGCAGCCCCTTGCTGAATTCCACTTTATCTTCATTTCACTCAATCCCCTCTCTGGTTAAAACGTTTTCCCCCGGTTTGACGGAGGAAGGAGCTCAAGGTGCTTGCAGTGCCTTTAGAGCTCAGTGCTGTCAGCTGGGGGTTTTTTCCCCCTTGCTTTCTGGGGATCCCCTCCCAGGAACCCCCATTAGGGCTTCAGGATGGAGCTTCCAGCAGGCTCCCCCCCAATCCCTTCCCTGCTCTGAAGGAGCTCCTCACAATGTCCCGCCACCAAAATCAACACCTCCCTTGTTTTCCTTGGCTCCTGAAAAAGCCGGGGAGAAAACGGCTCCGTCAAAGGCGGCTTGTGCCTGGACCCGAAGAGCCTCCCGCCCCCTCCCCGGGAGCTCTTTTTGCGGCCACCAAAAATGCATTCAGCATTTAGCCTGGGCTTATTAATAGGATAAATCATCGCCCCAGGCTGAGGATTTTTCAGGTCATATTGACTTTTTCTTCTCTTCACCATAGCCTTATTCCTAGACATGAGCGAGGCTTTTTTTTTTTATTGGGGGGATGATTTTTTTTTTTCTCTTCCCCTGTTATTTCCAAAGAAGCCGCTTCTCAGCGCCTCCTCTGCCGTTCCCGACGTGTAAATCGTCGCCTCCTTGGCTCCCACCCTGCCCCTCAATGCTCCATTCATCTGCTTCCCTCAGCTGTGCCTCGAAGTCGGGAATTACCTGCCCTGCTCTGTGCCAACCACCTTCCTGAGCTCCAGAAGCCCCTTTTTTTCCTTCAGCCTCCATCTCCTTCCCAAGGAGGGATTTGGAGGGGTTTTTTCAGGAGTTTTCTCACAAAATGTGATGGGGAGGGGGAGATGGGGGGTGGGGAGGGGGAGATGGGGCTTCTCTGGGTGCTGCTTGGAGCGGATGGAGCGATTGTCCCCGCTGGGCTTCTGCAGAAGACTGGGGAAGCGACTCCACCACCCTGCCACCCTAAAACCTTTGCAGGTTAGCGCCGGAAAGAATTGGGTTTGTTTCTTTTCTCCTGCATGTGATGTGGTCCCTCCTGGTCCCTTCTGCCCCAGGAACCCTCCTCCATCCTTCCCTCCTGCTCTTGGCCTCCTGGGTTCCTAAAAGCAGGAAACCAAGAGTTGTAGCTCCTGAAAAGTCACAATTGTCCCTTTTTTTTCCACCCCCTGGCTGCACTTGGCGGGACTTCCCAAGTCCCCACTGGTTTCCGCAGCAGTTTCCACCCAGCTGTAAATATTGACCTGGACCAGGTGGATCCAAAGAGGGAATGGGAGCCAAGAGACAGCTGGGGTCATCTCGATACGATGCCGCAACAGAGAACTTCTGGCTTCCTGCTCCATTCAGTGGGTAAACAGCTGCTCCCCAGCTCTTGGTGTTGAGCAAGGATGGGCCAGGACCTTCTCTTGGGTCACTGGGCCATCTCTGCCTGGGCTTCTTGGCCTAATCCTGGGTGGAGGAAGAAAGATCCCTGAGCCACAGGGTTCCTCCTAGGACCTCCAACCACCCATGATGATGGTGGAGGTCAGGCTTTCAAAGCTGCCCTGGAGACTTTCTGCTGTGTTTTCACCACGAGTTGGCCCATGGGTGAAGCCACCAGCTCTGGCTGCAGCAGTTTGGGGCTCTGAGAGCGGGGCAAGACTCAGACAGCAGGTCCATGCCACCAGGAGGTCCTGCCACCAGGAGGTCCTTCATGAGGACACTGGGCACAGCCGACCATCCGATGGCCGTACCCTGAAGTAGCTCAACCTTCATATCGATGGCCAAGGGACCAGGGACACAGCACCTCCTGGGGAGGGGAAGATCCTTGTCGAACCAACCTTGGGCATCCCACCTTTAACCCACCACCCCAAAACCAAC
>JANVCC010000220.1:108895-128892 GCA_025345505.1 Todiramphus chloris collaris
GACTGGGGACGTGTCGGTAGGGTGGGGATGGGATGGGGACAGGGATGCAGATGGCAGTGAAGGTGAGACTGAGATTGATTTGGGAACAGCCAAAAAGATGGGACCGGGGATGGAGCCAGGGCCCGGAGAAGGGCCTGGGGAGGGGGCCAGCAGTGGGGACAGCGTGTCCCAGTCCCCAGCCACCCCGTCTCTCCGCAGGGAGAACCCGGCATCGCCGGCTTCAAAGGCGAACAGGGACCGAAGGGCGAGACGGTGAGTCCTGGAGGGGTGTGTTTGGGGGGGGGGGGGGTCCACACAGAACCACCCCCCACCCCACCTGGCTCGTGGAGGGGGGGGTCCATCCCACAGCCCCTCACTTGCCGGCCAAGGCCGAGCGTCTCATCGGCGCCTAATGAAGCTCTTCCCCTAACGAGGCCCCTCGAGGGGCAGCGTCTCCCCCCCCACCTCCGCGAGGGAACAATAGCGGCTGTGTTTGTCCCCCCGTGTGTGTCGGGTCCCCCCCTCCCCAAGCTGGGGACATTCCCCCCTCGCTTCATTACCCAACTTCAATAGGTGGGGCTGGGGCCCCGCCGCGGTGGCCCCTGGTAGCCCCCTGCGGACCCCGGTGGCCCTGAGCGTGGGCAGGACACTCGTCTCCCACCCCGCACCCCGGGGGGCTGGGGTTCATTTGGGGGGAGGGGTGGGATACAGACATCCCCCCCAGGGCACTCTGCGGGAGGAAGGCTCCCTGTCTCCTTCTGACCTTTTTTTTTCCCCCCTCTTCCTCAGGGACCTGCAGGACCCCAAGGTGCCCCCGGGCCAGCTGGTGAGGAAGGCAAGAGAGGAGCCCGTGGGGAGCCCGGTGCTGCCGGCCCCGTGGGACCACCTGGAGAGAGGGTGAGTGGCCCCCCAGCCCAGGATGGTGCCCCCCCCACCCTAACCTCCCCCTTTTACTTCATTCTTCCTCCTCTTCCTCCATAGGGTGCTCCTGGCAACCGTGGCTTCCCCGGGCAGGATGGTCTGGCTGGACCCAAGGTGGGCCATCAGGGTCATGGGGGGGGGGTGAGGGGGGTGTCCAAGGGGGGTGAGCACCCCCTGAACCCCCAAACTCACCCTTTCCCCCCCCCCCAACTCCCACCCCACACAGGGTGCTCCAGGAGAACGTGGTCCCGCCGGCCTCGCGGGTCCCAAGGGTGCCACCGGTGACCCCGGGCGTCCTGGCGAACCCGGACTGCCTGGAGCCAGGGTAAGACCCATGGGGGGGTCAGATCCTGCACCCCTACAAGGTGCAGAGCACCACTGGGAGGGGGACGTTGTGGCTGTGGAGAGCCACCCCGCTGCACTGTGGGGACTGGCCAGGGCAGGACCACGTGGGGATGGTGGTGGGACCTGGGGGGGTTGGCAGGGAGGCCCTTTGGGGCTTGGTGTAAGGTGCTTTTGGGGTCAGCTACGGAGCCTTTTGGGGTCAGCTAAGGAGCCTTTTGGGGTCAGTAAGTTGCTTTTTGTGGTTGATCAGGTGCTCCTGGCGTTGGTTGAGGTGCTTTGTGTACTGATTAAGGTGCTTCTGGGGTTGATCAGCTGCTCCTGGGGCTGGTTGAGATGCTTTGGGGGTTGATTAAGGCTCTTTTGGGGGTGGTTGAGGTGTTTTGGGGGTTAGCCAAGATGCTCTTTGGGGTTGGTTCAGTTGCTCTTTGGTGCTAATTAAGAAACCCTTTGAGGTTAGTTAAGATGCTCTTTGCTAATTAAGATGTTCTATGGGGTTAGCAAAGATGCCTTTGGTGTTCATGACGATGCCATTTGCGGTCAGCAGAGATGCTCTTTGGGGTTAAGATGCTCCTTGGTGCTAATGAAGATGCTTTTTGGGGTTAGCCAAGATGCATTTGGGGTCAGCAAAGATGCTGGTTGAGGTGAAGATGCTCTCTGGGGTTATCAGAGATGCTTTTGGGGCGTTTAGATGCTCTTTGGGGAGAGTGAAGCTGGTTTTTGGGGTCAGCCCCCACGCTTCTGGCTTTAGGCAGACTCTGAACCCCCTGCGTGAGCCCCAGGCCCACAGCAATGGGCAGGAGCTGGGCAGGCTGAGGGGGGCTGGACCCTGCAACCCCCCAATTCCTTCCCTCCTTCCCCGCAGGGTCTCACCGGTCGCCCAGGAGATGCTGGTCCTCAAGGCAAAGTCGGTCCATCTGTAAGTGACACTCCGGGGGTGGGATCTGGCATGGGATGGGGGAGGACACTGGGGTCTGTCAGGGTCCCCGCTGATGTCCCCTTCCCCGCAGGGTGCTCCCGGTGAGGATGGGCGCCCTGGACCTCCCGGCCCCCAGGGTGCTCGCGGCCAGCCCGGCGTGATGGGTTTCCCCGGTCCCAAAGGTGCTAACGTGAGTATTTTTTGACTCATTTTGTCAATATTGACTCATTTCAACCCAAAATGGGGCTACCGCCTGAGCACAGAGCCCACCACCACCGTCCCCTCTGTCCCCTCTGTCCCTAGGGTGAGCCTGGAAAAGCTGGTGAGAAAGGACTCCCTGGTGCCCCAGGGCTGCGGGTGAGTTGTTTTCCATCCCTCATTGCCCCCCAGAACACATCTTGGGGTGTCTCCAGCATCATCCTGAGGCATCTGCAGCCTCTGAGTGGGGAAACTGAGGCACGGGGGGAGTGGAATGGGAGGGTGGAGCAGGGTCTGCATCATCTCAGATGGGTCTCAGCATCACCTGGATTTTCTTCTATAGGGTCTCCCAGGCAAGGATGGAGAGACAGGAGCTGCTGGCCCTCCAGGACCTGCCGTGAGTGTAGCAGCCGTGACCTGGTGGGAGGGGGGTGATGGGGGCTTGGGGGTTGTAGCCCCCCCACCCAGATCCATGCAAAGGACCACCTGCTGGATGGAGCCTTTACTCTCCTTGGTCCTTGTGGTGTTGGGAAATGGGGATTTCAGGACCCCCACCCCACCGTCATGGTTCTGGCTCTGCCCAAAATCTTGGGGGGGGTGAAGCCCAGACCCCGGGCTTTTTTGGGGTCCTTCACCCCCATCCTTCCCTCAGGGTCCTGCCGGAGAGAGGGGAGAGCAAGGAGCCCCTGGTCCCTCTGGCTTCCAGGTGAGCACATGGAAATGGTGGGGGTTGGGGGGCTGGTTGGGGAGCTGCTCATGGGTGACCCAAAGCCCCTGTCCCCGGGGGCACAGCGCTGATGCCACCACTTTCCCTCCAGGGGCTGCCCGGGCCACCAGGTCCCCCCGGAGAGAGCGGCAAACCCGGAGATCAGGTGAGACCCTGTTTTTCCCTCCGCCCAGATGTCACCCGGTTGCAAAGGGGCGGGGGGGTTAGGATCCCCCAGTAGACCCTGGGACTGACCCCCCTTGACTCTTTCCTTCCACATCACAGGGTGTTCCTGGAGAAGCCGGTGCCCCCGGTCTCGTCGGCCCCAGAGTAAGTATGACCCTGTCCCAGGGGCTGGGGGCGTTGGGGGAACTCAGGCAGGTCAGCACAGTCTGGCCAAACCATCCATGGCTGCCAGCTCCCCCAGTCCCGTTGGCTGCAGCCTCCGCTGCGGCCCGTCCCCTCTTCTCCCAGTATATCCCAGTTCCTCTGGGGCGGTGAGGGATGGGTGCTCAGCCCCAGCATCCCTGGGGACATCCCACCCAAAGAACAGCAGGGCCTTCGCTGTGGCCTCGTGGCCTCTTCCTAACACTGTGTCCTGTCCCTCCTCATCCTCACCTCCCAGGGTGAACGTGGCTTCCCTGGTGAACGTGGATCTCCTGGTGCACAAGGGCTGCAAGGTCCCCGTGGGCTCCCGGGCACACCAGGCACCGATGGTCCCAAGGTGGGTGACAAGTGGGGATGGGGAACCAGTGGAGCTGTGACACGGGGGGAGGGGGGGGGGGGTTGGCACCACGCTAACTCCACCTTCACTCTGCTTTAGGGTGCAACTGGTCCAGCTGGTCCCAATGGTGCCCAGGGGCCCCCAGGGCTTCAGGGAATGCCTGGCGAGCGAGGAGCGGCTGGCATCGCCGGTCCCAAAGGTGACCGGGTAAGCAAGGGATGCCAGAGGTGACCCGAGAGGTGCTGGGTCTCAGCTGGCTTCACTTTGCCTCCGTCTCACCCTCCCACCTCCACCTCTTCCAGGGAGACATCGGCGAGAAGGGTCCCGAGGGAGCTCCCGGCAAGGACGGCGCGCGCGTGAGTGGGATGGAGAGAGGGGGTTGGCGGGTGGTGATGGGTGCTGCTGGTGGCCTCATCCTCAGCCATCTCTCCCCACGTAGGGTCTGACGGGTCCCATCGGCCCCCCTGGCCCCGCCGGCCCCAACGGTGAGAAGGTGAGCGCCCAGTGACCCCCTTTGGCTGCTCCTGACCACCCACAAACCCACCCACCCACCCTCCAAACTCCCCATCCTTCTCTTTTCACAGGGCGAATCCGGTCCCCCCGGTCCATCTGGTGCTGCCGGCGCCCGCGGTGCCCCTGTAAGTGCCCCCTGACCCCTGCCCCCAGCTTGTATCCGTGTGTCCCCCTCCCCATCATTTAAACACCATCTCTCCCCACAGGGTGAGCGTGGTGAGCCTGGTGCCCCCGGTCCCGCTGGATTTGCTGGCCCCCCGGTGAGTATTTGCCCTGTCCCAGTTCCTCCCAGTATGGCTCCAGCTCAACCCGCTCACAGCAGCTGCTTCTCCCCAGGGCGCCGACGGGCAACCCGGTGCCAAAGGTGAGCAGGGAGAACCTGGGCAGAAGGGCGATGCCGGAGCTCCCGGTCCCCAAGGTCCCTCTGGAGCACCCGGACCGCAGGTGGGTACAACGGGGGTGCCCCAAACTGGAGCAGCCCCCCCACGGGGGTCCCGATTCCTGGGACGTTGTGGGTGGTGGGCATCACCTGGCAGGCACTCTGCAACCCACCCCCCAGCGTCTTTCTAACCTATTTTTCCTGCCTCTTTCCCAGGGTCCAACTGGTGTAACTGGTCCCAAAGGAGCTCGGGGTGCTCAGGGTCCTCCTGTGAGTAGGGGGGAGGGGGGGACTGCAGGGCGATGGGGAGGGGGGGCCGGCGTGCGCATGGTGCAGAATCTGAGCCACTTTGCCCCTCTCCTTCCTCAGGGAGCCACTGGATTCCCCGGCGCCGCTGGTCGCGTGGGACCACCAGGCCCCAACGTGAGTCGGGTT
Organism: Todiramphus chloris collaris; assembly: GCA_025345505.1. Lineage (NCBI taxonomy): Eukaryota > Metazoa > Chordata > Aves > Coraciiformes > Alcedinidae > Todiramphus > Todiramphus chloris. The sequence goes on from JANVCC010000220.1 coordinate 114,012, forward strand.
GGGGGATCCCTCAGGATCAGCTGGGATCACATGGGGGAAGCTGGGACTGCTCCAGAGGAGCTGGGATCTACCCGGGGCAGCAGGGATTGCTGAGGAGCAGCTGGGATCCCTTGTGGGCAGCCAGCACTGCTTGGGAACGGTCGGGATCAGCTGGGAGCAGACGGGATCTCGAGGGGGTCAACTGGGATTGCTTGGGAGCAGCAGGAATCACCCTGAGCATCCAGGGTGACTCAGGAGCAGCCGGGAGCTCTCACCACCGGGTTTTGGGGCCCCTTGCCGAGGGGGGTGGGGGGAGGCCAAGCAGCAGGGAGCCCCCGAGGCAAACAGGCCCAGGGTGACGGCGGGCAGCTCATCGGCCCCAGAGAAGAAGGGGTTAGATTTTTTTTCTTCCTGAGGTTCTTCTGGCACAGGAGCCACCCCGGAGCCCCGAGCGGTGCCAGGACGTAGGCAGCGTAGGTGGAAAAGTCAGCTCCGTTTGCGCTAAATCCATGTTCTCCCCTTCCCAGGGTAACCCAGGACCCCCCGGCCCCCCTGGTTCCGCTGGCAAAGATGGTCCCAAAGGTGCTCGAGGTGACGCGGGTCCCCCGGGCCGCGCCGGTGACCCCGGTCTCCAAGGACCCGCCGGTCCCCCTGGGGAGAAAGGAGAACCTGGCGAGGACGGCCCCGCGGTATGGGGGCCGCTATTATTTCTTGGGCGGGGGCATCGTGCTCATTTGGCACCGTGCCACCATCCCCCGCTGCCTCTGATCCCCCCCTCCCCTCTTCTGCCCCCCCACAGGGCCCCGATGGTCCCCCCGGTCCCCAAGGTCTGGCAGGGCAGCGCGGCATAGTCGGCCTTCCTGGACAGCGCGGCGAGAGAGGCTTCCCCGGGCTCCCAGGGCCGTCGGTGAGTTGTCACCCTGCCCCTGGGCTCAGCCCCTTCCAACCCCTCGCCCACCCTGTGCCCATCAACATCGGCAACATCACCCCCACCCCAACCCACCACGAGCTGCTGGAGCAGCTGAGTTTGGATTTCCCAAGCTCAGCCCCATGAATTTTGGTGCTTTGAAGCCTCACGGGGCTGCAAGGAGGTGGTGATGGGGCCAGCAGCCCCTGTAGGTGCAGGACCAGCACCCCCGGGACCCCAGTGCTGGTGCTTTTTGGGGTTCCACAAAGCTCCTGGAGCTGCCGGTGACCTCGGGGCTGGGCAATAATTGCTTCATTGAGGGTGGGGGTATCTGGAAGCCTTGGAATGTGGTGGGTGCTGGATGAAGGGCTGTGCTGAGACCTCCCGCTCACCTATAGTAATTTTTATTTTCCCTTAATTTAGGGTGAACCTGGGAAACAAGGAGCACCCGGCTCTGCGGGTGACCGTGGTCCCCCTGGCCCTGTGGGTCCCCCCGGTCTGACAGGTCCTGCTGGTGAACCTGGGCGTGAGGTGAGCAACCCCCTGCCCCCGGTGATACCCGGTCTTGTTTCATGTCTTTATTGATGATCTGGACAAGGGGATCAAGGGCAACCTTGTCAGATGCAGATGACACCGAGTTGGGTGGGAGTGTCTATCTACACGAGGGCAGGAGGCTCTGCAGAGGGGTCTGGACAGGTTGGATGGATTGGGCTGAGGTCAATGGGATGAGGTTCCACCAGACCAAGTGTTGGGTCCTGCCCTTGGGCAATCGGGTCCAACCCCAGGCAATGCTCCAGGCTGGGGCAGAGCATCTGGAAAGAACCTGGTGGGAAAGGACCTGGAGGTGCTGGTGGAAACCCAGGTGAACAAGAGCCAGCTTGTACCTGGGTGGCCAAGGTGGCCAACAGCATCCTGGCCTGGATCAGAAATAGTGCGGCCAGCAGGGGAAGGAAAGTGATCGTCCCACTGTACTGGACACTGGTGAGGTCACACTCGAGCAGTGGGCTCAGTTTTGGGTGCTGCAGGATAGAAAAGACACTGAGGAGCAGGTCCTGGAGCAAGTTCAGAAAAGGACAACAAAGCCAGGGAAGGGTTTGGAGAAAATGTCTGATGAGGAGCAACTGAGGGACCTGGGGTTGTTTAGCCTGGAGAAGCGGAGGCTGAGATGAGACCTTATTGCTCTCTACAGCTCACTGAGGGGAGGTTGTGGCAAGGTAGGGGTTGATCCCTTCTCCCCGGTAACTGGTGGTAGGACAAGAGGCAATGGGCTTAAGTTGCACCGGGGGGGTTTAGGTTGGACTCTTTCCTGAGAGAGTGGTGAGGCCTTGGCACAGGCTGCCCAGGCACAGGGTGGGATCACCATCCCCGGAGGGGTTCAGAGAACATCCAGATGTGGCCCTTCAGGAGATGGTTGAGTGGTCCTGGTAATGTTCAGTAGACATCTGGACTTGATGGATTTTGAAGGTCGTTTCCAACCTTAGTGATGTGATGACTCCGTGATGACTCTCAGAAGAGCATTAAGAATTAGGGAAATTAGGAAATTCTCAGCCCCTCTGGGTGATGATTCTATGGAATGGGATGGGTGCCAACATCCACGCCAGGCTGGGGATCATCCCGGTGCCATCCCAACAGTGGTGCCGGCCGCGGTCAATCCTGCAGCACTCAGCTCCTGGCCACCGCTGGCACCTTCTCACCGGCAGTTTTTGCTTCGCAAATGAATTCTCCACCTTTCCCCCTCCACCCCGAGGCGCAGATTTAATTTGAGCACCTTTTCCCCCAGGGTAACCCTGGCTCCGACGGTCCTCCCGGCAGAGACGGCGCAGCCGGCGTCAAGGTAAGCACGACTGGCGCGCTTACCCGCCCACCGCCACTCGCTACCCGCGGGCGCTCAACTCAGCCAGAAACCCCGCGGGGTTCTCACCATCCCTTGTCTCGGCGCAGGGCGATCGTGGCGAGACGGGTCCTGTAGGTGCCCCTGGCGCTCCCGGTGCCCCTGGTGCTCCCGGTCCCGTTGGTCCCACTGGCAAACAAGGAGACAGAGGCGAGACGGTGAGTGGCGGCGAGGGAAGCGGCTCATTGGGTTCCCTGTTCGAGGGGAACAGGAACCATCTGAGCACCCGTGAAGGAAGAAACAGCAGTGGTCCCCCTCCCCACCCCTGCGCCCAGCACCAGTTAGCTACTGGGACTAACTGGGAGAGCCAGGCGGGTGCCGTCAGCGGCCGTCATGAATTCGGCTATGCCCTGTTAATGGCTCCCAGCATCTTCCCAAGATCCAGGTGACCAGTTTGGGGCTGCATGGGGAACTGGAAGAGGCTTAACTGGGGGAAATCTGTTGGGGGGCAGTTATTTGCCAGCATCATTTATTCACAAGGGTTTTTAGTCGTCTGGCTCAGACACCCCTGAAGGCGTGGGGCACCCCATGGCACCCTCCCCACCCCCGGCTCCTCAACCCCTTTTGACTCCCCCCTTTTCTCTCCCCAGGGCGCACAAGGTCCCATGGGTCCCTCCGGTCCTGCTGGCGCTCGAGGCATGCCGGTGAGTGACATCAGGGTTGTGTCGGGGTGCATCAGTGGGGAGCTTCCAACCTGAGCCTAACGCATCCCCTTCGCCCCTTCCAGGGTCCCCAAGGGCCTCGTGGTGACAAGGGTGAGACTGGAGAGGCTGGAGAGAGAGGGCTGAAGGGTCACCGTGGCTTCACCGGGCTGCAGGGGCTTCCTGGACCACCCGTAAGTGATGGACTGGGGACCTTCCCTCCCTCACCTCCCCCCCAGTATCTCATCGCAGAGCTAGACGTGGCTCTGGCCACGGAGGGCTGAGCACCCCAGACTGTGGGTTGTGGAGCTGTAACCATGTCCCACCCCCACCTCGCTTCCTCCTCAGGGTCCTTCTGGAGACCAAGGTGCTGCTGGCCCCGCAGGTCCCTCCGGTCCCAGGGTAAGTCCCACCCGTGGCGTTTGGGGGAGCCGAGAGGAGCAGGAGACACTTCGGTCCTGGAGCATGCCCCCCCCATCCCTGGTCCTCATGAAGGGCTTCCAGAACTTCCCCAGCCTTGGGATCTGACCCCCCTCACCCCAATTCTTGTAGGGTCCCCCCGGCCCTGTCGGCCCCTCCGGCAAAGACGGCTCCAACGGCATGCCCGGCCCCATCGGACCCCCCGGCCCCCGCGGGCGGAGCGGTGAACCCGGCCCTGCGGTGAGTAAAACCACCCCCAGGGTGGGGTGGTAGAGGGAGGGAGGTCCAGCTGATGATGGAACAGTCCATCAGGATGGTATCTTCTTCGTCCTGTAGGGTCCTCCTGGAAACCCAGGTCCCCCCGGTCCTCCCGGCCCTCCTGGTACCGGCATTGACATGTCGGCTTTCGCCGGGCTGGGTCAGACGGAGAAAGGCCCCGACCCGATCCGGTACATGCGGGCAGATGAGGCAGCTGGTGGGCTGCGGCAGCACGATGTAGAGGTGGACGCCACGCTCAAGTCCCTCAACAACCAGATTGAGAGCATCCGCAGCCCAGAGGGCTCCAAGAAGAACCCAGCCAGGACCTGCCGTGACATCAAGCTTTGTCACCCCGAGTGGAAGAGCGGTAGGAGCCTCCGGTCCCATCTCCTCTCCATCTTCTTCCTCCCACCCAGCCCCAAAAGGACAGCGAGGTCCACGATGCTCTTTGCTCTGCCCTCCGAAACCTCACGTTCTCGCACCGTTTGCAGGAGATTACTGGATCGACCCGAACCAGGGATGCACCTTGGATGCCATCAAAGTTTTCTGCAACATGGAAACGGGCGAGACCTGCGTCTACCCCAACCCCAGCAGCATCCCCAAGAAGAACTGGTGGACCAGCAAGACCAAAGACAAGAAGCATGTCTGGTTTGCAGAGACCATTAATGGTGGTTTCCACGTAAGCATCTCCCTGGGCTGGTCCTGGATGGTGGGAGGTTGATCGGGAGGAGGTGTTGGATGGGAGGGTTGGAATATCTTTCCTTGGGGTTCTGTTGATGGATATTATAGGAGGGACTGGCTGTTGGAGTTGAGTTAGTCGGGCGTTGATTTTTGCAGCCACCTGGGCACATAAACTGGAAATCCCCTCAAAAGGTGGCTGAAAATGGGCTTGTGGTGACGCTCTCAGCCTTTAACATCTCACCTCTTCCCTCCAGTTTAGCTATGGCGATGAAGACCTGTCTCCCAACACGGCCAACATCCAGATGACCTTCCTCCGCCTCCTGTCCACGGAAGGTTCCCAGAACGTCACTTACCACTGCAAGAACAGCATTGCCTACATGGATGAGGAGATGGGCAACCTGAAGAAAGCCATCCTCATCCAGGGCTCCAACGATGTGGAGATCAGAGCAGAGGGCAATAGCAGGTTCACGTACAGCGTCCTGGAGGATGGTTGCACAGTAAGTCTGGGGGCACCTAAGCGAGAATCCCAGAGTGGTTCTGGTTGGAAGACACTTTGGAGCTCATGGAGTCCAAGCGTGGCCCCAGCATCACTGCCCCTGTCCCTCAGCACCACAGCTCCAGGGGGGGCTTGGAAACCCCTCCAGAGGTCACGGGGACTCCTCCCCTGCCCTGGGCAGCCTGGCACAGCCCTGGACAACCCCTTTGGAGAAGACATTTCTCCTCTGCTCCAACCTCAACCTCCCCTGGGGCAACTTGAGGCCGGTTCCTCTTGTCCCATGGCTTGGGGACAAGAGATCTCACCCCCTGTGCCCCCCTCTCCTGCCAGGAGCTGGCAGAGCCAGAAGGGCTCCCCTGAGCCTCCTTCTCTCCAGGCTGAACCAGCCCAGGGCCCTCAGCCGCTCCTCAGCACCCTTGTTCTCCAGCCCCTTCCCCAGCTCCGTTGCCCTTCCCTGGCCACGCTCCAGCCCCTCCGTGTCCTGCTGGGAGTGAGGGGCCCAAACTGAGCCCAGGGTTCCAGGGGTGGCCTCCCCAGTGCCCCCAGTGCAGGGGGATGATCCCTGCCCTGCTCCTGCTGGCCACCCCGGTGCTGATAGCAGGATGTAGACAACAAGTCAAGGTTCAATCCGTGAGGCTGCTGGGTGGTTTGGAGGGCTCAAGAGCATCTGACAACATCCTCCCTCCCTGTTTCCTCCTCAGAAACACACGGGCAAATGGGGCAAGACAGTCATCGAGTACCGGTCGCAGAAGACCTCACGCCTGCCCATTGTAGATATTGCACCTATGGACATTGGTGGAGCCGATCAGGAGTTCGGTGTCGACATTGGCCCAGTCTGCTTCTTGTAAAGGAAAAAAAAAAAAAGAAAAAAGAAAAAAAACAAAAAGGAATTGTTTTATTTGTGTGTTTGTTTGTCGTTGTTGTTTGTTGTGTTGTTTTGTTTTGTTTTGGAAAGTCCAGCCCAACAGCATCAAAGAAAAGTAAAGCCCCACCCCATCCAAAACCCACCTCAAGGACCTGAGCACCGTCCAACGTCGAACGACTTCTGCACTGAACGGCCCAAGGACCCCGCCACGGACGCGCCGGCCGGGCAGGCTGGGAAAGAACAACCTGGAAAAAAAAAAGAAACACAAAAACCACCGTCTTATTTATTTATTCTCTTCCTGGAAGACCTGTTTTGTAGGTCAGGTGGAGGTGGGAATCCAAGGGGGCCCTTCCCTGCCAATGGGATCTGGGAAAGGCAGGTATCATGAATCCCCTCCCGCCATCCTCCCCTCCCCCAAGTCCTTCCCTTAGTGCTGATGTATAACATGACGTGGGGAAAAAAAAAAGGAAAAAAAAAAGAAAAAAGAAAAAAACCTGGTGCTATTCTTGTAAAACAAGTCTGTATTTTTTTGACATCAGTTGATATAAAAAAAACCCCAACTTTTGGTAGAAAGTTCGAGTCGATGGGGACGTTGGTTTTGTCGCTCGCTGGAGGGGGTCGATGTGCTCGGGAGCCTCTCTCCTCCCGGTCCAGGGAGGGTCTGGGTCACAGTTCCAGCTCTTTGGGGTCGGAGCCGTCTCACACTGAGGGAAACCCCCAAAAACCCCAAAGAGCAGCGCTGAACCGTGGAAAAAATTCCTCTAAAGCAGCTGCAGTTACGGCGATAGCAAAAGCTGCCGATGGAATCTCTGCTCTGTGAGCTCTGTTAATCAGATGGAAAGCCTCAGCAAGGGAATCATTTTTATATTATTTTCAAGAAATTCAGCCCACTGACCCCATCAGGGCTTGAGTTTTGCGTGCGGGACCCAAGAGGGGTTGTGGAGTTCATTAAAACCTGGGGGGTTTGCACCCGTCAGGGGCACAGGCACCTGGGTTCGTGCTGCAGAGAAACGACAACTTCAAAGGATTCAAAGAAAAGGGAAAAAAAACCCAACTTGAAAATTTGCTACTTTGGGGCCCTCAGCTCAATTTTAAGCTCTCAGCGTTGGCGGCAGCCGCTGGGCTCCAGCACCCGAGGAGGCTTCTGTAGGACTGGGGGATTAAAGCAGCACTGGCAGGAGAAATTCATTAACGAGGATTGGGGGATTAAGGGGGATTTTCGAACATAAAATGCCCTGGAAAAGGCTTTGCTACACGACACAGAGGCCACCCTAATTGGTGGGGCTCTGGCTCGCTGCTGCCAGCTGGCACCCAGCATCACACGGAACCCCCATGGGTGGGGAGGGACCCCTGGGGGTCACCTGGTGCCACCCCCTGCCCCAGCAGGGGCACCCAGAGCAGGGGCACCCAGAGCAGGGTCCAGCCGGGCTGGGAATCTCTCCAGACAAGGAGACTCCACAGCCTCTCTGGGCAGCCCAGGCCAGGCTCTGCCACCCTCACACCAAAGAACTTTCTCCTCCTGGGTCCCACTTGGTGCCCAGTGCCCCTGGTCCTGGCACTGGAGAAGGCCAGTCTTTCAACCCCTGCTTCCCAGGATAACATCAGTGACCAGTCTGCTGCCAGTACACTGAAAAGTACAAATTCGGAGGAGCAACATAGAGGAACCGATGTATTTTTAAAGAAAGAAAATACAGAGTCTGGCCCCAGGCTCTGCCCCCCGGGGCCCTTTAGCTCTTGCTCAGCATCGCTCAGCTCCCCTCTCCGGCTGCTCTTCTCCAGCTGCACAGCCCCAGGTCCCTCAGCCTGTCCTGGGCACAGAGGTGCCCCAGCCCCTCAGCAGCTTCCCAGCCTCCGCTGGACTCTCCCCAGCAGCTCCTGGGCTCTCTGGCCCTGGGGAGCCCAGCACTGGCCCCAGGACTCCAGAGCTGGCCCCCCCAGAGAGGCAGGAGAACCTCCCTCGCCCTGCTGCCCCCCTCTGGCCAATGCCCCCAGGAGCCCATTGGCCCCTTGGCCACCAGGGCCCCTTGCTGGCTCCTGGGCACCTTGTTGTCCCCCAGCAGTGCCAGGGCCTTCTGCGTGGAGCTGCTTCCCAGCAGGTGCCCCCTCCCCTGGGCTGGGGCAAAGCCCTGTCCCTGTTTAGCCAAGCAGCAGGTTTAGGTTTACCTGCCGTGGGCACTCCCTGAACTCCTCAGAACCACCCCGGTAAATCAACCCCCCCACCCCAGGCTGGTTTTAAGGCCACAGGGAGCAGGAGAGCGTGAGATTCTCTGAAGTTGCAGTGACCTGGGAGGGAAAGACTTTGTTGGGGAGCAGGAAGCTGTCACCCCCCAAGGAGAAATTAAATCAGCCAGGACTGAGCTCCACAGGGCTCCTGGGAGGGAGGAAGCTCTGAAAATGAGGTGGAGAGACAGTAAATTTTGTGATTTCCTCATCTACCTAAAAAAACCCCAACTCTGATCCCTAAATTGGGGGGATGCAGAAGTTGTGCGAGAAGCTCGTGCTGGGGATCACCCGGGACGGTGCAGCGCGACAAATTACACTTCCCTGGCAGCCTGGGCCAGGCTCCATCCCCGAAAGAGGAAAAACCTTACCCAAGAACAGGTACTTCTGGAGAAAAGATGACATGACACCCACCCCAAGAGAGCAGGAACTCTGGGACAAAGTTGGATTCCCACCAGAGAAAGCCAGAGCTTTTCTCCAAAGCAGAGACGGCACCGAGGATTGAACAACTCATCTTTAATAAGTGGGATCTGGTCCTGGAACGCCCCAGGCTGAGCTGATGCTTCTTCCAGAAGGGGGTGGGGGGAAGGAGGTCAGGTGTGGTTCCCCTTCCCCTTCCCCTTCACACAAAACCCACGGTGACCCAGCTCCTTCGCTGCCTTTCCCCGTGCTCTGGGTGCCCCCCCACGCAGCTCCCAGCTGGGGGCAGGGGGAGACAAGGGCAGCAGGACTCCAGAAGCCCACCAAGGGCAGCAGCAGGATGAAACCCCCCCTCACTGAGGTGCAAACGGCCCCAGGTCACAGTGAGAACCAGGGTGGGATGAGCTTTTGTTTTTTCCTCAGGTGGCCCCTGGGAAAGAGCCCTTGAAACACCAGAACTCCCCCAAACCCAAACCCACACCCCCACCAACCCCGTTTGAAACCCACCGAGGTGCGGGTACCAAGTGACACTGAGCTCTGGGCTTCCCGGGGGCTCTGCAGCTGCCGGAGGGTCTAAGGCACACAGACGCTGCTCACACGCCCGGTTATCGTTCAGATCGTGGTGCTCTGGTGCCAGTTGGTACCAGTTTGCTGTAGGTGGCCCCAGCTGCCAGCAAACCAAACCAGCGCGGCGCAGAAAAGGTGGTTCCAAGGGTTCAGTTCCTTCCAGCGCCTGCTCACCAGGGGTGGCAGCGTCTGCCTTTACAAGAAGGATCCCTGTGGATCAAGTCCCCACTGCCACTGAGCAAAAACCCAATAAATTCATCGCACAGAACCAACGAGGTCGACCCGAAAGGCCCCGATGCAGCGCGGAGCTGCCAAACATCTGCAGAAGCCACCCGGAGACCTTCGGGTTCTCCCAAACGCAAAGTAAGAAGCTTGAGAGTCCAGTTCCCCCTCTCCCTCCAAGTGGTTCTTCAGAGCCACGCTCAGCAGGAGCCTGGTGCTGGGATGGGATCAGTTTGCTCTCCAGAAGCACCCCAAGTGGGTTGCACAGAGGGGGGAGAGCGCAAAAGGAACCCTTTCAAACCTCTCCCACCAAAGTCATCGTGATCCTTCCACTTCCCTTTGAAAGTTCCTGGTCCCTTCTCAAAACCCAGTGGCTCAACCACCTGCCCTCAGGGCTTGCTCGAGGCTTTGGCTGCAGCTCCAGGGGAGGACAAGGGTGGAGGCAGCAGGTCCAGAGCAGCAGTGGAGTTGGTGCTGCAGTCCACATAGTGGTAGGTTTCCAGAGTGCTCTGCGTCACGTGGCCGATGGACGAGAACTTCACTGATGTCCTGGGACAGGGGAGGGGAGGAAAGAGCAGTTTAGAGGGGCCAGGACCTGAGTCAGCAACTCCTGCATCAAAATGAAACAAGCCAGCAGGTTTGACACCCATCGTGGCCGCTCTTCCCCCTCAAAAGCTGCAGGTTTCTGCTCAAGGAGCCTCCCTGGAGGGGACAGGGATGTGCAGAGCTGGGGAATGCAGCTGGAGCTCAGCAGCCTCGACCAGAACTCAGTGTGGAGCACCCTAGTGTCTGCTCCTCTGCCCCCTACATCTCACCCGTATCCTGGGGTGGCAACTGGTCAAGGGAGGTTCTCCCACCCCTCTGCTCCACACTGGTGAGGCCACATCTGGAGTGTTGTGTCCAGTTCTGGTCCCCCCAGTTCAAGAGGGACAGGGAAATACTGGAGAGAGTCCAGTGGAGGCTATGAGACTGACACAGGGACTGGAACTTCTCTCTTGTGAGGAAAGGCTGAGAGCCCTGGGGCTGTTCAGCCTGGAGAAGAGAAACCCGAGAGGGGATCTTAGGAATGGTTACAAATACCTGCAGGGTGGGGGTCGAGTAGAAGGGGACAGTCTCCTGTCAGTGGTGCCCTGGGAGAGGACAAGGGCCACTGCTCACAAGCTGGAACCCAGGAAGTTCCTCCTCAACATGAGGAGAAACTTCTTTGGTGCGAGGGCGATGGAGCCTGGCCCAGGCTGCCCAGAGAGGCTGTGGGGTCTCCTTCTCTGGAGCCTTTCCAACCCCCCTGGCTCTGTTCCTGTGTGGGCTGCCCTGGGTGACCCTGCTCTGGCAGGGGGGTTGGACTCAGTGATCTCCAGAGGTCCCTTCCAACCCCACCATTCTATGATGCTATGAAATGTCAACCAGCCTGGATGAAAAGCTGCCACTTCCTGTGAGGCAGGAACAGGGCACCCGCCAAGCGGGATTTTCTCCACGGCCCATCAGTTTGTGGCAGCAGCAAATCCCTTTGGAGGCAGGAGGGGAGCAGAAAAGCACCTACCTCATGAAGATCACGATGTTGTGAACCTTCACCTTGGGAAACGTGCAGAAGAAACTGGAAGAGACAAAAGAAATCGGTCAGTACAGGGCTGAGGAGACATTTGAGTTTCTCGGTTGTCTTCTGATGTTTTCCCTTGGGTGCCAACTCAACCCAAGACCTGGCCCGAAAAAGACAGGTCACAATGCCCCAACAAAGTGGCCTCTCATGTCTTTTCCAGCCAACAGTTGCTTTCCAGGAAGTGAGCAGAAAGCAAAGTCATTTCTAGAGCATGAAAGCAGCTTCAACACGCCCCGTACCCCAGTGAGAGGCAAGAAGCAGTAATTCCTTACTACACGTAGGAGAAGGGCCCACCCAGCTCCGCCTTCACGGTAAAGTTCACCTGTAAAAGAGGAAAAAAACCCAACATTCACATGCACCTTAAAGCCAGACATTTTGGAGCTTCGGGGTGGCTAAAGCTCAGGCTGCACGGTGGGGTTGAACCCAGATGGTGCCTGCAGTTCCACCACGACGCCCGAGGACTCTTTGGCCAAGCAACGCAGCGAGGTGCGGGCAGAGTACGGCCAAGGGGAGCCGTGGTGGGGCAGGGGTGCCACACTGGGTCTGGCAGCAGTGCTGGTGGTTCTAAAGGGCGAGAGAAGCTGGGTACCAGTTTGTCACTCAGCGGCTGGATGCTGGAGACATTGGTGATCTGCTGGCTCCCCACCACAGTGTTCATGTACTGCACCTGACTGGTCAGGCTAGGCACTGCCACCGAGTAGAAGTTGGAGTTCCTGATCCGTAGGGTGGCCTGGATGGAGAGAGAGGCGGGGGAAGACACGAGTAGCAGGGACCTTCCTGGCAGCTCAGTGTGGGATTTACATCTTTGGGAACAGAGGCACAAAAAAACCAACCACTTTACCGTGATGGTGAGAATGACAACTGAGTTCTTCTTGTCGAACCAAACCTGAACCACTTTAATCCCGTCGTTGTCCACCAGCACGGAGTGGGGGAAGAGGAAGAAAACCACCAGCCCCGATATCAGGAGGCAGAGCAGCACGGACAGCAGGACATAGAGCTTCCTGAAAGAGGTGGGGAAGAGGTCACCCCCTCTGCCCCAACGCTGTGTAGAACCACAGACTGGTGTGGGTGGGAAGGGACCACCAAAGGTCATTGTGCCCACCCCCCCTGCAGGCAGCAGGGCCATCTGCAGCTAGAGCAGGGTGCTCAGAGCTTGGCCAACCTCCCCTGGGATGGGGCAGCCACCACCTCTCTGGGCAGCCTGGGCCAGGCTCCAGCCACCCTCAGCATCAAAAATGCCTCCCTTCTATCTCTAAATTTCCCTCTTTTAGTTTAAATCATCACCCCTTGTCCTGTCCTTGCTCAAAAATCCCTTCCTATCTTTCTGACAGGCCCCTTGAAGTCCTGCAAGGCCCCCAGAAGGTCTCCCCTTGGGGAGCCTTCTCCTCTGCAGGCTGAACCCCCTCAGCTCTCCCAGCCTGGCTCCCAGCAGAGGGGTTCCAACCCTCCCAGCATCGCTGGGGCTCCTCTGGCCCCACTTCCCCAGGTCCCTGTCCCTGCTGTGCTGAGCACTCCCGAGCTGCCCCAGCACTGCAGGGGGGTCTCTCTCTCTGCCCAGAGCCCTGGGAGCAGAGGGGCAGGGTCCCCCCTCCCCTGGTGCCCACGGAGCTGGGCGTGCAGCCCAGGGTGCCACTGGCCACAGTTTGCCTCCTTTCCCCTGGAGGAAGAGGAGGCAGCAGAGCAAGCAAAGCAAGAAAAGAAACCAATAAGAAGCTGCCCAGGTGGCTCCCCAGTTCTGACCTTACCGAGCACTTACGTTCTCTGGGGACGAAGCCGTTGATCGCTGTAGGGTATCAGAGCCACCAGCTCGTTTACCTGCTCTGGAAAGCGAAAGGGACTCGTTAACCAAGGCCGCCACTCACTCATGGATTACGGGGGAGACGTTTCCTGTCGGTGGGAGGGAGCTGGGACCTGTTGGGAGGCAGCCAGTGCCTTGGCAGGTGGGGCAGGTGATGCTGTCCTGGCCGGTGAATTCCACGTAGGGGAATTTGGCAATGTCTTCCACGTGGTCTCGGTTAGCGAGGAAGTCGTCATCATCATCGTCAGCCTTGGCTGCTTTTGGCTGCGGGGAGGGAGCATCACTACCAGAAAGGGAAAGCCCCGAACCCATCGCGGCTGCTGGAGGGAAAGTCCTTCAATGGGTCTTCACCCTGCTTCTGGGCAACATGGAAAGGAGGTCTGAAGGGACCAACCTCCCCACCTTTCCCTTCGAGAAACAGCCCCCACAGACACCCTCCTGGGGGGGGGGGGGGGCTTCAAACACCCACCACGAGAAGCCTCCCCCCCAACCCTCCTGCCCAGCTCCAAGGGGGATTTCCTCCCTACTTAGAGCCCCTCCCCCCCCATAGGAGGCTCATTTCCAGACAGCCCCTGTAAACAGACACACACCCCCCTCCCCCCTGACCTCAACAACCTGCACACAGACAGGACCCCCCCTCATAAAGAGGCACCCACCTCCCCCAGAGGAGACAGGCCCCACAAGCCCTGTCCCCACAAGGGCCCAGCTGCCACCTCCCCCCAAAAGAAAGGCAGCCCCAGAGACTCTCAGCCCCTCAGCCACCACCCCCACCCCCCAGCAAGGAATGCTCCACACAAACAACCCCACCAAGGCCTGTCCCCCCCAGCAACCCCATGAGGGCCACCCCTCAGCCGGGGGGAACCCCCAGAGCCAGAGGGAAGCCCAAGCATAGCCCCTCAGAGCCCTCCCCCCAAAGAGAAACACTCCCCAGAACAACCCCACCGAGGCCTGGCCCCCAACAACCCCAGGAGGGACAGGCCCTGGAAACACCCCCAGCCAGGGGGCTCCTCCAAGCCCCTCCTCAAGACCCCCAGCCCTTATAGCTCAGCACAGCCCTTCAGACCCCCCCAAAAAGGAGCATCCCCCCTGAACCAGCCCCACACACCCCCATAAGGGACACCCCTCACCCAGGGGGAGCCCCCAGAGCCCCCCCAGAGAGCCCCTCAGACACCTCCCACCCCCAAAGGTAAAACATCCCCGCTTGGTGTCCCAGCCAGGGGACACCCCCGGAATCCCGCGTCCCGCCCCCAGCCCCCCCGGACCCGCCGCCGCCGCCGCCGCCGCCGCAGACCCAGGCCTTCCCGCGCAGACGCCGTCGCTATGACAACCGCGCGGGGCGGCGCGGGTGGAGCTTAGCGCTCCTGGGCTCCGCCCCCCCCCCGCGCTGGCGCAGGCGCAGAGAGCGCAGGGCGCGTTTCCCGCCGGCCACGCCCATTCCGGCAAAGCCCCGCCTCTGCTCGCCAGAGCCCCGCCCATCACGCGCCCGGGCGGGGCCTTTCGTCACCGTGGGGCCGCCCCCGCCGCGTGAGGTGGGCGGGGCTTCGAGGGAGGGCACCGCCCGGGCGGGGCTCGCCCGCACCGCGCACGCGCAGGGCGGTGACGGAGACCCCGCCCCTTCGACGTGACTGAGGGGGCGTGGCCAGAGAGGCGCGTGCGCCCGAGGGACGCGGGGCGGGCCTTGGTGGGCGGGGCGAAGGTGCGGGGGCGTGGCCGCGTGCGCGCTGCGGAGGCTGCGCTGCCCGGGTCGTGTGCGGGGCGGGGCGGGGGGGGCGGGACCAGTGAGGGGTTGGCGGGGCCAGTACGGGAACCCCCGCCCCAGTACGGGACCCCGCCGCCCCACTGCTGGACCCCCCCGCCCCAGTACGAGCGACCCCGCCCCAGTACGAGTGACCCCGCCCCAGTACGGGACCCCGCCGCCC
>JANVCC010000220.1:138283-149104 GCA_025345505.1 Todiramphus chloris collaris
TGGATGTGGGGCTGTGGGACCTCCAGAGGGCATTGGATGTGGGGCTGAGGGACCTCCAGAGGGCATTGGATGTGGGGCTGTGGAATGTCCAGAGAGCATTGAATGTGGGGCTGTGGGATGTGCCCCCCCCCAAGAAGGACTCATGTTCATGCTCCCCCTTGGAAAGGAGACTTGTTTAGCTCAGGGCTGTTTTCACCAGGTAGAGAGATTTTTATTTTCATAGCCTGGCTTGTGCTGGATGTGGAGATGAGCTGCTTAGTTCTGAGAAGATCCTAGGAGTGCTGGGGGACAACAAGGTGCCCAGGAGCCCAGGCATTGGCCAGAGGGGGGGGCAGCGGGGCGAGGGAGGTTCTGCCCCTGCTGGATGGAGCAGGGGGGTGGCACCAGATGATCCCCAGAGGTCCCTTCCCACCACACTGGGACTCTGGGGTTCCTCATCCTGAATTTAAATCTCCATTTCAGGGTCTCTCCTATGGGGTGAGCTCTTCTCACGCCCCTGGTCCTGGCACGCTGTTCTCTTGCCTGTTGTCCCGGGGTCTGTGTTCTGGCAGCTCTGGTATTTGCCTGTGTCTGGCAACTGGAGTTTCAAGTTGTGCTCTCCCTCGAAGGAGAGGTTGTTGTTGTTTTCTGAGTGTCTGCTTCGTGCCCAGACATTCGAGTAATCCCTGGTCTGGTCAGTGTTGGACAGAGGAGGAGAAACCTGTTCTTCTGTGCTGCCCTGGGTGTCCTCCTTTAACTCTGCTTGTTACTGGGCACAAAACCAACTGTGGTCTTGCTCCCTGATGAAATACAGATCATCCCTCACCACAGCAGGATGAGACCCTGTGTCTGTACCAGGACCACTGATGGAGCTTTAAAGGTCCCTCCCCACCCAAACCAGTCCACGATTCCATGATCATGTGTAGCTGGTGAGAACTTGGCCCAGGCTGCCCAGGAAAGCTGTGGATGCTCCATCACTTGATCTGTTCAAGGCCAGGCTGGATGGGGCTTTGAGCAACCTGCTCTAGTGGGGGGTGTCCCTGCCCATGGCAGGGGGGTTGGATCTGGGTGATCTTTGTGGTCCCTTCCAACCCAAACCATTCTCTGAGGACCTTCTCACAGAGGGGTGATGCAGACCAGGGCCAGTGCTGAGGCTCCTCTGCTCACAGATCCTGCAGTCACAAGCACAGAAAATGTCATTTCTTGTTCTTTCACAGCCCAAATGTACCTGGCCAGAGCTTTCTGCTCCAGGATGAGCTGAACTGGGCTGATCTGGGGGGAAACGGGGTTGTTCCAGCTCATCTGGAAGGAGAAAAGCAGAACTACTGAGGGGTTTCTTAGTGGAGAGGAACAGCTTTAACCTTTCTTAGTGGAGAGGAACAGCTTTAACCCTGCTCACGCACTTGCTTCCTTAAGCTGCTGGAGAAGTAGCTGCTTGTTGAGGGCAGGGCCCAGCTCTGCCTTGGCGTCGCACGCCGTGACCGTGCTCAGCTCCAGGTTTACCCAGTGGCTCGTCCAGACAGGCAAGAGGAGCAGAGACCGAGGCGCCAGTTCCTCCCAGTCCCGCTCCCTGGAATCCTGCTGCGGGTAACGTGCCACGCTGATCTGGGAGAGCCGCCTGGAGAGGGGACCAGGAGCTCAGCAGAGCTTGGCTTGGGGGTCTGGTCCTTGGGGGGTCTGGTCTGCAGTCCTTGGAGTCTCAGATCTGCTGAATTTTGGTCCAAATTACCTCTTGAAGTAAAAACAAGAATTAATGTGAGGGTTTAATGGTCACTGGTGTGGTTTTCTCTCCCATCTCCTTGGTGAGAGGTGACATGAGGATGTTCCCTTTCTTTTTCCTGGCTTTTGTTTTATTTCTTGCTTCTCCCCCCAACTCCAGCTTGCATTCAAGGCAGAGATCCTTCCAGAGGAGCTGTTGCTCTGGTCCCAGGATGCCTACCTGCAGCTCCCACCCTCTTGCATCCTGGCTGTGGGGTGGCCTCGGAGGTGACACGATTCAGGGTTTCTCACCCATAAATTGAAATATCCCCCACGTGCTGCTCCAGCTCCAGGATACACAGGATACACTGATTATCTTTGTGTCCTACATTAGTCCTGTGCTCTTACTGAACATAACACTGACTTTTAGTCTGGTTAGTGCTGGATTTTGGGAGATAAATGGCTATTTTTTCTGGTCAATAAGACCCCCTATAATGTCCAGTTCCTGGGAAATGTGCTCGGGGGAGGAGCTGGATCTTTCTTAACCGAAGAGATCTTAACGCTTGTCTGGGTTGTACCTGGGGCTGGTCAAGGCTTGTGTTTCAGTGGTGTTGATTTTAGGGTGACTAATCCATCACAGATCCACTCTTCTGTGGTTTTCTCCGTGGCAGTGCCTTTCCCCACCTTAACTGAACCATCACCCAACTCTTTAGGAAATAATGAAGCAAAGCGGTCACCGGGGCAGCTCTACAAGCCTAGGTAGATACAAAGAACTTCCCAAGTCCTTGGTCCCCTTTTCATGAGAGGGTTTTGCCTGCCCCAGGGTAGAGCTGGGAGTGGAGCTGGGTGTTTAAGGTGCCTCGCAGCAAACAATCTGCTCCCAGAGCAGGTCAACCAACGCCGCCAGCTCTCTACTGCTGGGAATGACCTTGGATGTTCTCTATCTCCTGGAATCTCAGTGAATTAGTTTATTATTTCAAAGGCCACCGGAGCAGACCGGCAGCCTCAGAAGGGCTCGGTCTTCTCCACGTACGTTATGACTCTGTGAATCTCCAGACCTTGAATTCTGGCCCCTTGCTGGGGAGCTGTGGGTTGGTGCCTTGCAAAGAGGAGCTGTTCTTCTGGAGACGTTGATCTCCCAGAGCCACTGTGGTGGCTTTTCTGGCTTATTTCAAGCAAGGCTGGGGAACGGCTGGTGTAACATCTGACCTGGGTTTAGCTGTGGTGGTAAAAGGAGCTGCCAGGGCTCTCCCAGCCCTCCCATCCTCTCTTGGGCAGCCAGGAGCTGCTCCTGCTGAAGAGGCGTCCCTTTGGTTCCTGGCACTTGCTCCAAGGCAAGGGGATGAAGGTTCAAATCTTCAGCCGAGCTGCAGTTCCTCTCCCAAATCCTAGGGCATGCCTTCAGCAGATCCTGATTTCTAAATTTCTTATAGAAATTTAGAAGTAGAACATAGATTTTTTTTTTTCTTCCTTATTTCCAACCCCAGCTGATTAAGCTGCAGAAGGATTTTCCTCCACCTCAAGATGATAAAGAAGACCCTTTCAGTATTAAAGTTGCTGGGGAGCCCCTGGGTGGGGTGGGTGGCTTTGGGTTGTTGTTGTGTTGTGGGTTTTTTGATTTCTTTGTGATGTTTTTTTAATGTTCTTGGTGCAATTTCTCTCTCTGGTGGGGAGCAATCTGCAGTCTCAGCAGCAACCTGTTTGCATCTCTTTCGAAACGAGGGAGCCGCGCGGAAGGAGTCTGGTATTTGCCACATGCAGGGACAGCTCCTCTCTTGCATTTTTGGAGCAGGAGAGAGAAGATTCCTCAGTTACCCTCACCCTGGGATTAAGCAAGTGGGGAAACCAAGGCAGAAAGCAGATGGAGCCGGAGGAGGAGGGGGGTGTGCTGGGAATGCAGGAAGGGGAAGCGGCCGTGGCAGTGATCGCCGTGATGGATTTGTCAGAGAGGAACGTTCCCTTTGAGCCGTCCTTGCTGTGCCCTGCAATTACCTGGGGGTGAACGAGGTGCCTGTTCCCCAGCGGCCTTGGGCAGGTAGCAGCATGGCAATCGTGTCAATGAAGCTAAAAGGAGAGTTTTCCATCGGAAGCAGCAGCTTGGAACAAGAACTCCCCTAGATAAGAAGTGAGGAGGCGGGAGAAGGAAACGGCAGGATTGGGGTCCCTGGCAGGATTGGGGTCCCTGGCAGGATTGGGGTCCCTGGCAGGATTGGGGTCCCTGGCAGGATTGGGGTCACCAGGAGGCCCCTTGGCAATGCCTGATGGGGGTGATGCTGCTTCTGCATCCTCCTGCTGGCCATACAGACCCTGCTCCTGGAGGTGGTCATCTTCCTGTCTCAAAACCACAGCAGGCAAAAGAGGCATCCGTTGCAGTGCTGTGGGGAGAGAAGTGGTGCTGGTGAACACGTCTGGTCACCGTGTCCTTCTGGAAAGCCAACAAAGCTCTGCTGCTTATGGCTCAGCAGCAACAGCCCTGCAGTGGCACCAGCTTGTCATGAGGTGCCTTTGGTAGCTCTGGACTTGATTTTAGTCTTTCATTTGTTGGTTGGCTGTGGGGTTGTTGGTTTTTAATTTGTTATTGCTGTTAGCTTCCCATAAGTAGCTCTACTGTGCAGGTCTTGAATGACTCGTGGCAGCCAAATGGATGCTGGTGAGACACTGGCATAGGGATGCCGTGGATGCTCCATCCCTGGATGTGTTCAAGCCCAGGTTGGATGGGTCTTTGAGCAACCTGCCCATGGCAGGAGGTGTCCCTGCCCATGGCAGGGGGTGTGTGGAACAGGATGATCTTTAAGGTCCTTTCCAACCCAAGCCATTCTTTGAATCTCTGAATCAGGATGGTCCCCAGTCAAGGGTCAGGCTGAACACGACTTTCCCCAACTTCTCCAGCCTGTGGTAAGCCACCAAAGCCAGGAAAAACAAAACCCCAGACCCCAGTCTCGATGGGACTCGCTCTTTTCTGCACTTTGGCCCTCATTTTCTCCTGAGCTAATGAATACTCAGGGTGGGGACGAGGGTGGCTGATAGCGAGGAGCTCTCAGCAGCCTCTTCGTGACGCTCCAGACACCAACCTGTAGCTCAGCCAGGATGAGACCGTGGGGATGTCTCTTGAGGAAGCCAGTTGGATGTGCCCGAGGCACAGCCGGGAACAGGCTCTTCCCCTGAATCCAGGCAGGGTGGGCTGCCCTGCTGAGTCAGAGGGAAGTTGGATGGGGTTGGATCCTTCCTGGGAACTAGAGCTTTTGTGCGCCAATTTTCCTGGTGACTTTTGACTTTTCCGGCGTCTGCTTCAGCTCCTGAATCACCAGAATGAGCTAACACTGGGTTTCTGAGGTTGCTCGATGCTTCCTTTGAAACCCAAGGCCCTGAGAGCAATGCTTTGCTGAAACTTCTGTCAAAAAGCTGGGTTTGATTAGTGTTGCCCTAAAAATGTTGGGGTTTTTTTTTGCCTCGGATTCTCTAAATAGATCAGTGTCTCAGATGTGAGATGTTAAAATGCAGCAGCTGCTTCACTCCATCTGATGGAACCATCTGCAGCTAGAGCAGGGTGCTCAGAGCTTGGCCAACCTCCCCTGGAATGGTGCCAGGGATGGGGCAGCCACCACCTCTCTGGGCAGCCTGGCACAGGCTCCCCCCACCCTCAACTCAGGAATTTCTCTCTTCTGGCTCCTCTGAATCTCCCTCTTTGAGTTTAAACCATCCCCCCTTGGCCTGTCCCAACAGGCCCTGCTCTAAACTCTGTCCCCATCTTTCTGCCAGGCCCCCAGAAGGTCTCCCCAGAGCCTTCTCCTCCCCAGGCTGAACCCCCCCAGCTCTCCCAGCCTGGCTCCCAGCAGAGGGGTTCCAGCCCTCCCAGCATCGCTGGGGCTCCTCTGGCCCCGCTGCCCCAGGTCCCTGTCCCTGCTGAGCACTCCCGAGCTGCCCCAGCACTGCAGGGGGGGGTCTCTGTCCCCAGACCCTGGGAGCAGAGGGGCAGGATCAGGGGCTCGTGGGCATCAGGAGCTGGTTTAACCTACTGAGAAGGTTTCAGACGAGGAGGAAGATCCCCACATCAGGTGGTCTCCACTGAACCAGCCACCCAGGAAGCCCAGAAGCCTGATGGAGCCCGTGACAGCCTGTGACTCAATGCCCAAGGATGCTCCACCCTTCCCAGTGCACGTCTCTTCCCAGTTCCTGTGCCACTGGCACTCTTGGGTCCTTCATCAGCGTTGAAACCAGCAGTGTGCCAGGCCAGCTCTGGCTTCTTCAGTTGCATTTGCTCCTCGGGGCAGGGCTGAGGGGGGGGGGGGGGGGGGGGGTGTCTGTGGGCGCTCATGCGATGCTGCAACCCAGAGCTGCTCTGTTATTACCCTTATCGGCCTCTGCTCCGGCTGGGGCGTGCCGGGCTTGCTCATCCCAGTTGGCAGAAGGTCCCAAGACCTGGCTCTTCATCTGCAAAGTCTTGCATCAAGCTGGTCCAGGGTGGATGGGTCAGTGGAAGCTCATGTGTTGGCAAGGAGCTCAGAGCCTGGGTTCTGAGGCAGCCCCACTCCCTCTTCTTCCCCCGGCCGGTGTTGATCAGCTTGTGGTGAAACAGGGGTGGTGTGGAAAGCAAAGCTCCACCAACTGCCTGGCAAAGTTCTGGACTCCTCAGCTGAAGGACAGGGAACTGCTGGAAAGAGTCCAGTGCAGAGCCCCAGAGATGGAGTGGAGCATCTCCCTGCTGAAGGAAGGGTGGGCGAGCTGGGGCTCTTGAGCTTGGAGAAGAGGAGACTGAGGGGTGACCTCATTCATGGCCATAAAGATGGAAAGGAGGGGAGGCTGGAGCCAGGATCTGCTCAGGGATGTGCAGTGATAGGAGAAGGGGCAAGGGGTGCAAGCTGGAACACAGGAGGCTTCATGGAAGTGTAAGGAGAAACTTTTTGATGGTGAGGGTGACAGAGCTGGGACAGGCTGCCCAGGGAGGTTGTGGAGTCTCCTCCTCTGGAGACATCCAAAACCCCCTTGCATTTGTTCCTTTGTGACCTGATCTAGGTGACTCTGCCCTAGCAGGGGCATTGGACTAAATGGTCTTTCAAGGTCCCTTCCAACCCCTACCATGCTGTGATCCAGTTGGTTGCTGCAGTGAGGGCTGGGTCTCATTTTTGTGGCTTCCATGACAAAGCGTCGTGGCAGTGAGAAGTCAGGTTGGAGGTATTCTTGATGTGGTGCCGGGGATGTAATCTGGAAATCTGTTTACTTCCTTCCTTCCAGACAGGGGAATGGCACTTTAAAAAGGCCAGGGTGCTGGTGACCTTGTCCACCTGGGCACACACTGGATCATATTCAGCTGGGTGTCTACCAGCACCCCCAGGTCCTTTCCCCCCAGGCCCTTTCCAGATGCTCTGCCCCAGCCTGGAGCGTTGCCTGGGGTTGGTGTGACCCAAGGACAGAACCCAACACTTGGCCTGGTTGAACCTCATCCCACTGACCTCAGCCCAATCCATCCAACCTGTCCAGACCCCTCTACAGAGCCTCCTGCCCTTGAGCAGATCAACGCTTCCAACCAACTTGGTGTCATCTGCAAGCTTGATGAGGTTGCTCCCAATCCCTGTGTCCGTATCATCAATTAAAGGCCTTAAGCAACCTGCTCTGGTTGCAGATGTCCCTGCAGGGGGATTGGATTCAGTGACCTTGAACGGTCCCTTCCCAGCCAGCCTGGGCTTTGATGAACCATTGCTCCTGTGTGTGTGGCTCTGTCCACGCTTCATCATCAGCCACTTGCTTTGGGAAGCTGCCACCTGCCTCTGGTCCTTGTCCACAGGTCTCCTCTTAGTCAGAGAGGGGGCAGAGGCTAAAGCTGGAGATGTTTCCTGCTTGGGGTTAATGACTCTTCCAGTCACATTTCATTTGTGCTGTTCTTTCCCCTCAGCAGCTCCTCCAGGTGAGCTTTTCCCATGTCCTCAAACCTAGACTGTGATGGCTTCTGGGCTGCTTCATCGCCTAGGATGCTTCAGGTTCCCCAGTGACCACCACGCAGATGGCACCTTGCAGCTCGTGGAGCTTCACTGCTGCCACAGCTCCATAACACCCCCCCTACCCTCCAAAAAAAACCCAAACAACAGAAGATCATCTGAATGGTGACGTTTCCTGAGCAATGTCTGGACTTGGTGCCTTGGGAGCGAGGTGATGGGGAAACATCAAATCTAACCAACGTGGCCACCCTGGGTGGTGTCACCCGCTGGGGTGACAACAGGGCTGCTGCCACTTGGCTAGAACCAGCTCTCAAAACTGTTTTGACCTTTCTGGTGCCTGCAAAGAAGAGGCCACGAGCTTCTGCTGCGAATTATGTCACCTCTCCAAGAGGCGAAGGCTTAAACGTCATCCTGGGGCGAGCAGCGTTCCACGGGGGTGGAGGGGAACTCCCAGGTGCGCTCCACCCAGGGCCCCGACGTCACTTCCATTACGGGGCTGAGTAACGTTTTCCAAGAAGTCGGAGGTGACGGGTCACAGCAGCAGCATCCCTGTGGGAATCGCATCCGGCACAACCTCGTTCCTCTCGGTGACCCACTCGCCTCTTGGGTTTTTTATTGGAGAGATGGAGATAGCAAGAGGTGTGGTGGGGAGACCCCTCTGGAGTTGCCTGGTTACCTTCAGCACCCGCTTTCCTCATCCTGCCTTGTGATGCTGGAGGTGGTGGTGGCCCCAGGCATGGTCCTGGGAGGGTGTGGGACAGCAGGGAGCACCACAAGGCACTGGAGGAGTTTTAAACCGTGTGTCAGGGTGTCCATATCATAAAGAATCACAGAATGGTAGCGGTTGGAAGGGACCTCTGGAGATGATCAAGATGCCAGAGCAGGATCACTCAGGAACAGGTCCAGGCTTTGGAAAGTCTCCAGAAAAGGAGACTCCACGACCTCTCTGGGCAGCCTGTTCCAGGCTCCGTCACCCCCACAGCAAAGAGCTTTCTCCTCATGTTGAGGAGGAACTTCCTATGTCCTAGCTTATACCTGTTACTCCTCTTCCTATCCCAGGGCACCATGGAAAAGAGCCTGGCCCCTTCCCCTTGCCACCCCCACTCAGATATTTATAGCCATTAAAAGAGCCCCTCTCAGCCTTCTCTTCTCCAGGCTGGACAGCCCCGGTTCCCTCAGCCGTTCTTCGTAAGACAGATGGTCACTCCTGGCAGGGAGGTCTGCTGAGGTCTCCACAAGGCTCTTCACCCTTGCTGGAGAGCGATGACTAAGGGAGCTGCTCCCCGTTTGGGTGCTAGGTGGGTGTTTGGACACGGTGTCTGATGACACTCCTGGAATCCAGCCCTGCAGGAACACGAGCCTGCTCGGGGCTGTCTGTACCCTACTTCCCCCTGTAGATCTCAAAACCTGGTGGGACAGAGGTGGATGCTCAGCAGGGTGCTTGGAGGTGGCCCAAGCAGATTTTTGCCAAGCATGGGCGAGTCTTGGGTTTATCCCAGATCCAGAAGCTCCACAGTGAGATGCTTTCCCTGGTGGGAGGTCCCCAAGCACTGCTCTTGACCATTCAGCTCTGAAGTGACCTTCGTCTGGAGCAGCAAGCCCTTGCTCACTCCAGGGGCGGCTGCTGCACTCGCTGGCGCGTTCCCCTGGCTCCCTTAGCAACCCCCGGGGCGCAGCGTGCTATCTCCTCCCAGCTCCACGCAGAGGTGGTGGTGGCGTGGGAACCAGGCAAGTGGTACCTGAGCCAGGAGGGCTATTTTGAGCTCACCCCAGGCCAGGGCACAGTGCTCACCGAAGGTCTGGAGAGAGCCGTGAGCGGAGCGTGGCTCTCTTCCGCTCTCTTGGCTTCATCGACCTGGTGAGCTTTGAGGCATCTCAGATCATGTCTCCTCTGGCTTTTTAATTGCAGGTGGCTCCATGTCCCAGCTCCCGAGCTCCTGGGAAATGCACCAGCAGAACTTGGCCTATCTCGCAGAGGCAGGTGAGCGATGGATGACCCTGCTCTGTGTGCAGGATGTTCTCCTGGGGGCTGGTGTCTGGCTTTTTCCTGGGAGCTTTCCCCAATCAGCGTAGCCAACCAGGGGTCCCACCAAAAGGGTCTGAGGACCACAGGCTGTGCCAGGTCATAGGTGAAGCCAAGATGGGAGAACGTTCCAAGCTCCTGGACTTGCCTTGGGAGGTCTTGTGTCCCCAAGGACAACACCTGCTGGCCATGGGACCTTTGGGCTTTTGTGTGCAAGCTCTGCAGAGCTGCTCTCCCTCTGCCAGGGGAGCAGGAGGTCTTTTACTGGGAGTGAGCAGTAGCCTGCCAGTGGATGTAGAGTGAGATCTAAAAGGTAGCATCGTCCTCTTGGGGGTTTTTCCTGAGCCCCTTTTTGCTCCAGACACACTGTCTGGAGTTGCTGGGTGACTGATAACGGGTGTTTTGCACCAGACAGCACCAGCTAAAGCCTCTCGAAAGCAAACTGGGAGCAGCTAGAAACATGTAGCTGGACTCCAACCAACCAACCAGCCAGCCAAAGAAGCAAGCAACCAAACAGCCAGCCAGCCAACCAAGCAAATAAACCAACCAACCATCCAACCAACCATCCAACCCAACCACACACACCAACCAACCAATAACCACCCATCCATCCAACCAAACATGTTGGCTCGGGGGCGTGCGATCTGTTGGTGGGTTCTGCTGGGGGTGTAGGGGTGGGAAGGGAGGGGGTTCAGTCCTGGTTTTACTGGGATAATTGCTAAAAAAAATAGACTAAAAAATGGCTAGAACCTGCTGTTTGGTGGCTTGGTGCACAGAGCCAAAGGCAAGGCAGAAGTGTCTCATACCAAATTGTGTCGGAGCCTTAATTTTGCATCTCACTTGCTCTTTGTCAAGCTGGGGCAGCTTTGTGAACTCAATCCCTGGTGCTCTCTGCTCCCGCAGACATGGAAACCGCAGCGGCCAGCACATCGCTCCCCGAGCTAGCCAGTGAGTTTGACAGGAACGTGCCCCGAATCTGCGGCGTCTGCGGGGACAAAGCTACTGGCTTCCACTTCAATGCCATGACCTGTGAAGGCTGCAAAGGCTTCTTCAGGTGAGTAAGGGTCTTTAGGGGGGAGCTCTCCCCTCGCTCCCAGCAGGACACGGAGGGGCTGGAGCGTGGCCAGGGAAGGGCAATGGAGCTGGGGAAGGGGCTGGAGAACAAGGGTGCTGAGGAGCGGCTGAGGG
>JANVCC010000222.1:4278-17441 GCA_025345505.1 Todiramphus chloris collaris
GGGAACACCACGAGCTACAGGTCTCCAACCAGCCCCTGCTCCACTGACCCCCGGGGAACACCACGAGCTACAGGTCTCCAACCGGGCACCGTGCCGCTGATCACGACCCTCCGAGCTCTGTCCTTCATCCAGTTCCTAACCCATCTCCTGGTCCACCCATCTGACCCACGCTTCCTGAGCTTCCCTAGGAGGAAGTTATGGGAGACAGCGTCAAAAGCCTCGTGAAGCCTTGGTGTCAGGTTTCTTATTTATAGAGCTTTCCCACAAATCATGCCAGAATTTTTGATAGGAGCACTGACAGCGATTGATTCTTATTCATACTATTTAGGGAAAAAAAAAGTCCCCCACACTCCGCGCAAAAGGAAACGCGGAAGTCTTCCTCCTCCTCCTCCTCCAAAAAAACAAACCCCCCAACTTAAATCTTGGGGAAACAAGGCGTTGATTGTTCACATTTAAATGACCTCTCCATAATGGAGCAGCGACCATCCCTCACTTGCATCCGCAAGGTCTTCTGGTTGTAAGCGCTGATGAATCTCCAGCGGCGATGGATGCCAGTAAGAGATGACACTGGGCAGCCTCGTGAACAAAGATCATGAGCAAAGGTTTTTTGGGCACCACAGTATAAGAAAAACATCGAGGGGATGGAGCAATGAAGCTGGTTAAGGGTCTTGAGAATAAATCCCACGAGCAGCAGCTGAGGGACCTGGCGTTGTTGAGCCTGGAGAGAAGGAAGCTCGGGAACGACCTTCTCGCTCTCCACAACTCCCTGGCAGAAGGTTGTCGAGAGGTGGGTGCTTGGTCTGTTCTTACGAGTCCCAGCAGGACAAGAGGAAACGGCCTCAAGTTGTGCCAGGAGAGGTTTAGGTTGGACGTGAGGAATAATTTCTCTGCCAAAAGGGTTTATCAAGAGACTGGAGTAGGCTGCCCAGGGATGCAGTTGAATCTCCATCCCTGGGTATAGTTAACAGCGGTCAAGATACGGTGCGCAAGGCTGTGGCGTAGCAGTGACCCTGGTAGAGTAGAGAACGGTTGGACTTGATGGTCTTCAAGGTCTTTTCTAACCATAGACACGCTGTGGGTGATCACAGCGGTGTGGGATGGAGGGGAACAACAACGACGTGACCTCTGCGGTTTGAGGAATCCCAGCTCTGTAAAGGTCACCCCGATTAACTCAGCACGCAGTCGACTATGAGAACACGAGGCTTTTTTTTTCCCATAAAGGGAAACCTGAAGGTTTCCAAGGAGAAACCCCCTGAAGAAGCCCAGAAACTGCCATGACAACAGCTATGCTGCAAAGGGAGGGGAAAAAAAAAAAAGCAGCTACCAAAATGAAAGGCAAGAGTGACAAATCATGTGATTCCCCTGTATTTACAGATGTCAGATCACAGAACCATAGAATGGTTTGGGTTGGAAGGGGCCTTCAAGACCACAGAATCATTTAGGTTGGAAAAGACCCTTGGGATCATCGTGTCCAACCATGAATCCTCTAGTTCCAATCACCCTGCCACCGGCAGGGACACCTCCCACTAGACGAGGTTGCTCAAAGCCCCCATCCAACCTGGATTTGAACGCATCCAGGGATGGAGCATCCACAGCTTCCCTGGGCAACCTGGGCCAGGGTCCCACCACCCTCGGAATTTCCTTCTTTCCAATCTAAATCTGACGGCTCCCGCACTTCTCGACTTCCTTCTCGAGGAACGCTTGCTGCCTGGGTGAACAAGCACAAACCTGACCGTTTCTCCAAGATCTCCTGACAAACAGCCACCACTCCCGTGGGGACTTGCCGGATCGCGGCGGCAATCTCGACCTAGCCAAAAAAAATCACCACGGTTCCCACCCCGCTCCAGCGCCACCATCGCCCTACCCGCAAACCATCCTCGCGCTTCACGCGGCAGGGTCCAGGGCATCCTCAGACCTGACCCATGAGGAGCTTCAGAACCTTCTTGGAAACACCGCCCTTGGGAATCTAGCGTGGTCCCGAGGTTTTCACCGCGCTGCGCTCCGCTAATTCAGGAGTTTCTGAGCAGACGTAGCGTGGCTGACTCCCAACTGCTCCTCGCGCAACAGATGCGATCATTGCTGTATCGATCTGGCACCGTACCACCTTCTCCCCGAGAGCGACAGCTTTGCCCTTCCGACAGCGACGCTTCGCGCTCCGCGTTAAAAACCGCCCTGCTTCTCAGTTTCGGTGTTTTCTTCTCCCAGCAGAGAAAACGAGGACCTATTATCAGTGGTTTTATGCAGTATAGAGTCTCTCAATTATCTATAGAGGAGCGTCGCTATTAAATACTCGTCTTCTAATTTATAGCGTGGAGTCGCAGCTAATTAAAGTTAGATGATCACTAGCTATGAAAGATTAAACTCAGTGCTTAGGAGGCTATTGACTTTTGATGTTACGAGATCCAGCTTCTAATTGACAGGGACATCAGTCAGGTTGCTCTGAAGCATTAGTGATCTGCAGCTTCTACCACTGGTGGTTCAGACTGAAGTTGATCCAGCCGAGCGCTGAGATACAGGGTTGTTCCTCCTGCACCTGGGTAGGAACAACCTCGTGCATCAGCGGAGGTTAGGGGTAGACCTGCTGGGAAGCAGCCCTGAGGAGAAGGACCTCGGGAGTCCTCATGGTTAACAAGTTCTCCGTGGGACCTCGTGGCCAAAAAGGCCAACGGTCTCCTGGGGAGCATCAAGAAACATGTGTCCAGCAGGTCAAGGAAGGTTCTCCTGCCCCTCTGCTCTGCCCTGGTGAGGCCACAGCTGGAGTGCTGTGTCCAGTGCTGGGCTCCCCAGTTCAAGAGGGGCAGGGAACTACTGGAGAGAGTCCATCCATGAAGATGCTGAAGGGACTGGGACATCTCTCTTGGGAGGAAAGGTTGGGAGAGATGAGACTATTTACCCTGGAGAAGAGAAGACTGAGAGGAGACCTTTTCAATGTACTTAAAAGGTGGGTTGCAGGAGGACAGGGGCCAGTCTTTTTTCAGTGGTGCCCAGTGCCAGGATAAGAGGGAACTGGCACAAACTCGAACACAGGAGGAACTCATCTAAACGTGAGGAGGAACTTCTCTGGAGCGAGGGTGGCAGAGCCTGGCCAAGGCTGCCCAGAAAGGTTGTGGAGTCTCCTTCTCCGGAGAGATTCCAAACCCACCTGGATGTGATCCTGCGTAACGTGCTCTGGGCAAACCTGTTTTGGCTGGGGGGTGGGTTTTGGACTAAGTGATCTCTGGAGGTCCCTTTGATGATTCTGTGATGATACAGAATCCCATTCTTTTTTTTTTTTAAGTTGAGGAAGCCCCAGCAGAGGGAACAGGAGCATCTACTGTTCCCTTTGGGGGGCTTCTGAGCATCAGTCCCTGCCCTGCTTCCCTCTCGCAGACCAAGGGAGGCTACAGGAGAAGGGTGACCCAGGGTCCTGCAGAGAGGAACCTTTTATTCCCACAATCTAACGCAAACAGCCAGTCATCAAGACACATATGAACTACACCAGCACACAAGAGCTGTGTTTTCATCCCTACGTACACACGAGCGCGCGGCGTGACAAAGAGGCAACGGAGCCGCTCGGCTTCTCTCCCAGGTTCATCGTTGCTTTCTAAAGCTTTGCGCCGTGGTCGCCGCGACCGTTCGAGCAGCGAAAGGTCCATTCTGATGACACCTCTTCCCCAAGGCGGGCACTAGAAACCTGGGCAGGATACTTGAGCAACGAGAGTTCCACCAAAACGATGGCATTCTTGAAGCCCAAACAGCACAAGAGCTGTCCTCAGCATCCAGGCTTGAAGCCACCTAAAGAATACAGAGCCATTTCTGTCTCTGAGAGGGAAAAGCTGAATGAAGTGGCCACTATGGTTCTTGACTCACTCTGTACAGCGACGGTTTCTGACCTTCCTTCTGAAAACAAACAAGGCTCTTAGAATCATTGACTCAAGGAATGGTTTGGGTTGGAAGGGACCTTCAAGACCGTCTCGTTCCAACCCCCCTGCCACGGGCAGGGACACCTCCCACTAGAGCAGGTTGCTCAAGGCTCCATCCGACCTGGATCTGGCCACGTCCAGGGATGGAGCATCCACAGCTTCCCTGGGCAACCCATTCCAGGGTCACATCACCCTCAGGGTGAAGAATTTCCTTCTTATTTCCAACCTAAATCTCCTCTCTTCCAGGTTCAAACCATTACCCACCATCCTGTCAGTACAGACCTTTGTAAGAAGTCCCTCCCCAGTTTTCTTGTAGGTCTCCTTCAGATCCTGGAAGGCCACAGTAATCACAGAACCATAGGAATGCTAGGGTGAGAAAACACCTCCAAGATCGTCAAGTCCAGCCTTCAACCAAACACCTCCCTGACCACCAGACCATGTCCCAAAGCGCCACACGCACCCGTTTTTTTGAACCCCTCCAGGGATGGTGACTCCATCACTTCCCTGGGCAGCCTGTTCCAACGGCCAACAACTCCTTCAGTGAAGAAATTCTTCCTAATATCTGATCTGAACTTCCCCTGGTGCAACTCGTGGCCGTTTCTTCTCGTCCTGAGGAAATAAGGTCTCCCTGGAGGCTTCCCTCTTCTCCAGGCTGGGCAACCCCAAGTGTCTTACTTCCAATATCGATGCTTTGCGCAAACTGCTACCTGCACCTTAACGTACTGCTCCTGGATTGGTGCTCCTCATCTTGCCAGATGCTTCAGCCCGATGCAATTTTCTTTCTCCGCACCAAAAAAAGAAAGCCTTTGGTTTTGCTAACCCCTGTCCCAGGAGAGCCTTCCCGCACTGACCACCACGACGAGTGTCTCGTGGCTACGCGATGTGAATCTCCCAAACCGGGGGCAACGAGAAGCTCTACCACCGCCACGCGCTGCCGGGCAAGCGCAACCACGCGTGGGGCGCGCACACCTCAACGCACGGTCGATTTGGTTGCAGTCCAGAACAACATCTCCCCCTCCCTTCACTTCCACAGGCTCCACCTCCCCACAACCACCTCTCCGGGGAGAGCAGGAGATGGAAAGCCGAGGAAAATTAAAGGAGTCAAAGGAGCAGCTCAGATCCTCAAGATACAGCGCAGTTGCCATAGCAACCGCTCCTCCCTTGGTACCGCTCAACTTGACGGCAGCGACAGGTTGCTGAAGCATCCTGCCGCTGCTCAATGCTTTTGCCAGGCGTCAAGATGTCACCTGACAGAAAGAAATCCCGCAAGGTGCTCCAGGGAGGAAGAAGCTTTCACCTTCTGCAAAGCTCCTCTGGCAGGAGTGAAGCTGCTGCTGGGTCAGCTGCGACCCGTCGGTTTACATCTTCATGGATCGACAGAGCCACTCCGTGAAAGAGATGTTCGTGTCGGGGAAATGTTTAAGAACAGGTTGGATGAGGTTCTGAGCAACCGGGTCTAGGGGGAGGTGTCCCTGCCCGTGGCAGGGGGGGGTTGGAACCGGATGGTCTCGAAGGTCCATTCTATGGGGGATGATGTTTAAGGTCCCTTCCAATTCAAGCCGCTCTCTGACGCTGTGACTGTATATCCAGTACCCCACCCGGAGCACCGCGTTCAGCTCTGGATCCCGCAACAGAAGGAGGACATGGACCTACTGGAACGGGGCCAGGGGAGGCCACAGAGATGATCCAAGGGCTGGAACAGCCCAGGGTGAGATTGTTGGGGTTGTTCAGCCTAGAGAGGACTCTGGGGAGACCTTCTTGAGGCCTTCCAGGACCCGAAGGAGGCTACGAGAAAGCTGGGGAGAGACCTTCCAAGGGCTTGTAGTGACAGGACGAGGGGTGATGGCTTTAAAATGGAAGAGGGGAGATTAAGATGAGAGATTAGGAAGACGTTCTTCACTCTGAGGGTGGTGAGACCCTGGCCCAGGTTGCCCAGGGCAGCTGTGGATGCTCCATCCCTGGATGTGTTCAAGAGCAGGCTGGATGGAGGATGCTCCATCGCAGGCTGGATGGAGCTCTGAGCAACCAGGTCTAGTGGGAGGTGACCCTGCCCATGGCAAGGGGGTTGAAACCAGATGACCTTGAAGGTCCCTTCCAACCCAAACCGCTCGATGAGTCTATTCCTCACCAGAAACACGAAGTCTAAGTGGGGCCTTGACCATACCAAGGGGCAGCAAAGCGATCTGGGGGCTCCTGTTACCCCACTGCACGTTAACACCCTCGAAAGACTCTGACACCTGCAGCCTAACTTGAAGCAGCAGTTTTTCAGGTCCCTGCGGACGCAGAATTGCTGCCCAATTACCATTCCTCTCCCTTCAGCACAGAACTTCCTTGAAGGATCTATATTTGATGATGGCTCTCAGTGGGAACTGAACGAGAACGCACAATTTTTCCTCTTTCAGGCGCCCGTTATTCTACGGTCTATTACCCTGGGTTGTTTGAAATCGCTCCTTTCCGATCTGGAGCATCGAGGAGTTTGTCGTTCCGCTGCCAACCTGAGCCTCTCGATGAAGAGGAAACCTGGGATGAGAAAGGGACACCCAAACGCTGCGTGTTCTTCCCCATTTCCTCCACGTAGAGATGCTTTAGGAGCAAAGCCACTTTAGGAAGACGTTCTTCACTCCGGGGGCAGTGAGATGTTGGAACAGGATGCCCAGGGAAGCTGTGGATGCCCCATCCTTGGAAGTGTTCAAGACCAGGCTGGATGAGGCTCTGAGCAACCTGGTCTAGTGGGAGGTTGGAATGAGAGGACCCTGAAGGTCCCTTCCGACTCAAGCTGTTCCGTGATTCAGCAAGAGCCGTACTCAACCCTACAGGTTTATTAACGAGCTACCACGCGAGTCACTCGTTTAGCTTTAGAGACCATGGGCAGCTGAAAACTCACCGAGAACAAGTGGCTGACATTGTAAGGGGGCCGCCAACTCGGCTGCCCAGCAAAGGATGAACCATCCCAGGGAACAATCCCCTTACGGACCCTCCGGGTCGAGCCGCTTCTCACGCTTGCCTCGCTTCGATTTTGCAGTGGGAGAATGGAACAAAGCCCCTTCAGAAGCCCCAGCCACAGCTCCCGAGGCTCCTCTGCTTCGCGTTTCCCTTCGTTCCGCAACGCTGCGGCTCTTCCAAAGAGCCGTGTCACAAATGCTCTCGGAGCTGACAATTAAACGAGGCTTCATCTTCCAGCCAGCTCCTTCACCAGCCCTGTCAGGTACCAACAAGGCAGCCTCCCACCCCCTCTAAAGAGACCCTTGCTTACCCTCAACGAGTCCTCCCGCTTCCCTTCTAGCTCGTAGCCATGGTGACCGGAGGATGGATGGCATCCTTCCCTCAAAGAGACTCTGGGGATGGGCATTTTAACTCGAGACTTCGGAACACCCCAGGTGGTAGTAACGTGAAACAAGCGCCTGTTTCACGGACTTCACACGATTTTCACACCCGGTTCCATTGGTTTTTTTTGTTTTGTTTTGTTTTGGTATTTTTTTTTACAAGGTTTTGACCGCAGTGGTAGGTGTTTGGAATAGGAATCTCAGCAGAACAACTGCCCTGTGGCTTTTTTTCCTTAAGGGACTACTTACCAAAGCAGGGCACTTGAACCCAAGCTTTCAGGTATATTCCCAAACCTATTCGATGTCATAGAGTCATAGAATGGTTTGGGTTGGAAAGGACCTTCAAGATCATCTTGTTCCATCCCCCCCTGCCATGGGCACAGATACCACCCATTAGACCAGGTTGCCCAAGGCCCCATCCAAGCTGGTCTGGAGCACACCCCGTGACGGAGCATCCACAGCTTCCCTGGGCAACCTGGGCCAGGGTCTCACCACCCTCAGAGTGATGAATTTCTTCCTTGTTTCTCATCTAAATCTCCTCTCTTCCATTTGGAAGCCATCATCCCTCGTCCTGTCACTATCAGCCCTTGGAAAAAGTCCCTTCCCAGCTTTCTTGTAGCTCCCTTCAGATCCTGGAAGGCTGTAAGAAGCTCTCCTCCTGCTTCCTCCACTCCAAACTTGAGTGCAGCCAGTGGCACTACAGTAGAAAAAAATCATTATCGCTCAGTTTAGAGAAGTTTCCGTCCTTATGAAGCCCCCAACTATGAAACATTAAATCCAAATCAGCTGTAGCTCCCACTCCAAAGCCATTTTACCCGCGTCCAGTTCCTCACCAACAAAAAACCTGTACACAGAAAGGCTGATAATCAGAAACTCAACAACCCCTGCACGGGTGAGCAGCTCTCGACTTAATCCTCACGCTCTCCACTGAGACTTAATATCAGTTACTCCCAAGGACATGTTACCCAAGAAAACTCCAGCGGACGAGTGTGACGTCCACATAAAATACACAACGGGAAACAGTCTGCGCGGTGTCCAGTTCAGACCAGTGAGTTTTATCCCCTGGACACCACAAAAGTGGAGGAAAGGAAGCACGCGTCGACTGACATGGGCTGCAGGTTTGTCGTGGCGTAGAATCATAGAACCACAGAATGGTTTGGGTTGGAAGGAACCTTTGAGAGCATCTTGTTCCAAACCCCCTGCCATGGGCACGGACACCTCCCGCTACAGCAGGCTGCTCTACCCAGCCAACCTGGATTTGAACACATCCGTGGACGGAGCATCCACAGCTTCCCTGGGCAACCCATTCCAGTGTCTCACCACCCTCAGAGTGAAGAATTTCCTTCTGATTTCCAATCTCAGCCTCCCCTTGTCCAGTTTCACACCATGACACATCATCCTGTCACTGCTGGCCTTTGCAAATTGTCCCTCCCCAGCTCTTGTAGACCTCCTTCAGATGCTGGTAGGGATAACGGACAACACGGCCATGCCATCCCCATACAGGCAGAACGTTGGTTTGGGCATCTCTCTACTTTGGGCGTCTTGATTTCTCTCTCCCTCTCTCTCTCTCTCCCCCCTATATTTTTAAGTAAAAATAATGACAATCAGCATACAAGGTAACTAAAACCTCCATCTCCATTTCCTTAAACGCTAACAACTAAGATACTGCTCATCAGCTTCACTCGGTCCCATTAATCTGGACCGTGAAACTTAATTACGTCTGTAAAGAGCTCAGCGATCCTCGAGAGGCAGCGCCTGCAGCAGATGTACCGTTAAGTTTTAATCGCGTAACTCCTCAACGATGGGAGTTTAACGAGCAAAGTCCAAGGCAGCCATTGTCTCCTCAGCCCCTCATTTACAGCTCCTGCCCGTGAGAGAGCTCTCCGGACCAGGGAATATGTCAAACCAGGCTATCCTTTATTTATTTATTTATTTATTTCCTCTCCTTGGCTGGGGTACGAGCGCGGGCGTGCGAGCCGGGTTACCTGTACACCAGTATGTCGTCGGCGGAACTGTTATACTGAATCTGGTACATCCGAATCCCGGGGAGGTGATGCTGAGAAGGCCACTGGATAAGAGCGGAGGACGACGTCAGCTCAGCGACCACGACCGCCTTCTCTTGCTGAGCCTTCGTTTCGTTGGGAAAGCTCGACTTGGCAGATATGAGGATATCGGAGGGGCCGGGCTCCGCGTCCTTGTCGCAGTTGGTGCTGTTGGCGAGGTTAGGGAACGGGGTAACGAGGAGCTCAACGGGAGCCGTCGACTCGCCCGCGGCATTCGACGCTATGCAGGTAAACGTGCCCTTGTCCGTCAAGGAAGTCACCAAAATATCCAGAGTACCATTCTCGTAAGAAACGGTCCTCGACGTGTTGGAGACCAGCTTCCCATCAGGTGAGATCCAGCGAACGTAGGGATCTGGGTCGCCAACAGCTTTGCACTTCAAAGAGATGCTTTGGCCTTCCGTCGCGGTCAGTTTTGGGGTTCGGTGCGTGATCATCGGGGGCTCGCAGACGAACTCCTCCTCTTTAATAGACCAGAAGTATTTGCCCATCAGTTCTGGCGGCGAGGCGCAGGTTTCCAGGTCGTCTTCCCGGGTGAGACGCCTCAGCCAGACGAGCTCGCAGTTGCAGTGCAAAGGATTCCCACCGAAGCTGAGCACCAGGGACGACAACGGAGACCCTTTAGACTTGGCGTACACCGGTATTCTGGAAAACAAAGGATCGGGAGGGATCTTTTTCAGCTTGTTGGAGGTCATGTCTAGACGGGCAAGTTTGTGAAGGTTTGAGAAGATTCCCTCTGGCACAAACTCAATGAGATTATGATCCAGACTGACCGTATTGACATTAGAAAGTTTGGCAATCGTTTCCCAAGGAACGTTAACGAGATTGTTGTAGGACAGATCCAGGTCTTCGATCGTTTCGATAAAGTCATCCAATGACCCAGGAGAGATATAGTTTAATTGATTATTACTAAGTATTAAGTGCCGAAGGTTAATTAAACCTTTGAAATGATCTTCATTGATGTAAGTCAGTCTATTACTATCCAAGTGTAAGGCGTGAAGGCCTTTAAGATCAAAAAATGCGTAAGGCATAATTTGACTTATTGTATTCCTCGACAGTGTCAAGTGAATTAGATTGGTCATGTTTGCAAAATCTTTTCTCCTAAGTGTAGTGATAAAGTTATCCATTAACCTTAGTTCTGCTGTCCTCCTGTCAATACTGGGGGGCACAAAGAGGAGCCCCGTCTTCGTACAGAGAATTGTGAAGGATGGAGACAGGTTTTGACACATGCATCTTTTGGGACACATCATGGCCTTCACGGCTGTGCTAATAACCAGTAGATAGACAACCAGCCTTTCCATCGTAAGCAAAATAACAGACCTAAAGCGGGGTGACAAAAAAAAAAAAAGAAAAAAAAAAAAAAAAAAAAAAAAAACCCACTAAAAAAATTTTAACCGGGCATTAGAAACAGGTTTACATTGAAGTTTTCAGTACCAGTCCGCCTGTGCAAACTGGAAACACCTTCTGAGACGACAACGCAACGACCGCCTGACGTCCACCTGGATGCTGTTGGAGCCAAGGGTTGTAGTTCCGTGCTGGTTCGGCTCCGCTCTCCTCCCAACAGCCCATCACTGGGATGCGCCAACGGGCTTAGCTACAACTCCACTTTACCCATGCCTACAACCGGCAGCGCTGACGGTTGCGCTTCAGTCGGTGGAGCGAAGCGGGCGAGCGCTTCGGGTACAACGGGAGAGGGACAACGCGGCGTACGCGAGGTTTCGCAGGGAACGTTTCACCGACCGAAACCACGTGCAGCTGTAAAACTCTTTCTGCTGGAGCTGCTACTCGGTGAGAGGGGAAGCAAATAAATACAGGTTTTTATATATATATATATATTTATCCATTTATTTATTTTTATTTATATATTTATATATATAATATAATTTTTTATATATTTATATATAAAAATGTATATATTTTTATATAATTTTTTTATATATATATAGGTTTATGTAAACAAAAGGGGGTTTTAGGTTACGAGTAGTATCTACGTAACGTTCCCCGAGCAGACCCCAGTGGCTTGCTGGGGGCAATGTGGTGGGACAGACCCCCTCCGCCCCGGGTCCTCGTTTCACTCCGAGCACCACTTCACTGCTTTGGGATTATGTTTCCCTCACTTTTTTTTTTGCTCTTGTAGGTGTCCGATGGATTTTGTTCACCGTGAGCATCTAGGAGAAGCGAGCTCTTTGCAGAATTGCACGTTTTCAGGACAAGGTTGTGCCGTTTTTCTTTTTTCCCAGGAGGTGGCACAAGTCCAAAGCTTCTACAGCAAATGAGGAGGAGAAAAACCTACAGCAAGGCTGTGTTCAAGCAGAGGGGCAGGTATATAAATATATACAGTTTTGGGGTTTGGTTTTGTTTTTTTTGGTTTTTTTTTTTTCCTCTGCAGCACAGGTAGCAGCTTTAGAAAAAAATTAATTTCATAATTGCACACGGCTTCGGCCAATGCAAATGATCCCTGCGGAACCTCGCGCGCGCCAGGTTATTATTTCCCGTCGTACCCGAAGTGCTCGCCCGCTACACCGAGGGTAGATTTGCATTTCTACTTTACCTCCAGCTGGCTGCACAATTGCTAAGCGTTGAGCAGCGGTGACTCAAAGCCACCACGAAGGCTAAAACTCCTACACCTACAACACAAAGGACTCAAACCACGCGTTCCGTGCCAGTGTCCTGCTACAACCCAGTTCCGAACCCCATCTGGCGAATCCTGCTCCAGAAAGGTCATGGTCTTTCTGCAAACCCAAGTCTTTACCTCCCGTAAGAGCCTGGAGATCACCACTGATGAAAGCCACGCTCCGTAACACCGTTAAAAAGGATTGATAATTTGAGAATAACGCAGTAGAAAAACACCAATTATCAAAAACCAATCAATAATCAACCGCTGCCCTTGAGAACAAGCAACGCACCACAAGACACGGTCCAGGAGTTAGCACGAAGCCGGGGACAACAGCATCATCTGCTGAGCCAGCTCTCTGCAAAAGGGACCACCAAAGCCACCAGTACCCCCAGTACCCCCAAGTCCTTCTCCCCAGGGTTGCTCCCAACCCCTCTTCCGCCCGGAATCATCCTGCGCTTGGGATTGCCCTGCCCTGGCTGCAGGACCTTCCGCTTTCAAATACTTCTTTTCCCAGAAATTCGTGTCTACCTTCATCCCATCCCATGCTCCGAACCCTTCCTGCCTCCAACGGCTCCGCCTTTTCACTCCCGTTGGGTACAAGTGATTAACGGATGCGCAATTACCCAAAAACCGGGCTGCCATGCAAGACTCTAATTCCCTTGTTTTGTCGTTAGCGACTATTAATGCAATCTTAGCGCGATTTTACTGCCATCTGGGCCGTGAGAAACCAGCAGAAAAACCACCTCACTTCAACCATTATTCTATTAGGGGGGGGGAAAAAATGGTTACTAATGTGAAACCATAACACTAAAATTAATGGTTTTAGAGCCAACAATGAATACGGTGAAATTGCTCCGACAAACCTCAGCAGAAGGCAGTAAAAGAAATAAATTCCACGCTCCCAAGGCTACGCAGAGCTCTAGGACACAGGAGGAAAAAAAAAAAAACCTGCTCTGAACTGTTGCTTATTGACTCATCTCCTCCATTTCCATCGGCACAGTTGCAGCGTAAAGTTCACCCAAAAATACTGGTTGAGGGAGTCGTTTAATTCCAAAGGAATAAGACGCTGGAAGATTTCTAGTTGGAAGGGACCTCACGCCGCTGGGTTCAAGACCAGGGCGGATGGGGCTTTGAGCAACCTGCTTTAGTGGGAGGTGTCCCTGCCCATGGCAGGGGGTTGGAACAAGGCGACTGTAGACACATAGAATGGGAATGAGGTGGTCACAGACCTATAGAATGGGAACGAGGTGATCACAGACCT
>JANVCC010000222.1:31257-41656 GCA_025345505.1 Todiramphus chloris collaris
GGCTTGAGTGGGAAGGGACCTTTCAAGATCATCTGGTCCAACCCCCCTGGCAGGGAGCAGGGACACCTGCAACTAGAGCAGGATGCTCAGAGACCCGGCCAACCTCACCTGGAACAGTTCTGGGGATGGGGCATCAACCACCTCTCTGGGAAACCCACCCTCAGCATCAACAAATTCTTCCTAAATGAGAAGGGGAAACTCCTAAATTATTATTAATAGTAAATAATTATCCATGGCATCCCCTTATTATTTGGTTTGGCCACTGGGAATAAAAGTAAGGAAATAACCATTGAATGCCCCGGGTTGGAAGGGACCTCTAAAGTTCATCTAGTCCAAGACTCCTGCACCAAACAGGGACATCCTCAACTAAACCAGGTTGCTCAGAGCCTCCTCAAGCCCGACCTTGATGGGATGGGGCCTCCACCACCTTCCCAGGCAACCTGTTCCAGTGTCTCACCACCCTCAGAGTGAAGAACTTCTTCGTAATGTCCAATCTCAACCTCCCCTGCTCTAGTTCCAAACAACTGCCCCTTGTCCTATTGCTAGAAGCCTTCATATAATATATATATATATATATAAAATATACATATAATGCACAAAACAAAGAGCTGGGATGACTTAAGCTGCCCAACTCCTCCACTCCTACGTTGGGCAACGAGCCTAATGCGAATTTTGATCACGGCGAGGATGAAGATGCCGGAGCACGACCATGCCAAAGCATCTTGAGGGCTCACGGAGAGGGGAGAGCGTCCCGCACCCCCCAGCTGAGCTCACCCAACCTTCACCCCGCTACCAGCTGCAGTCCAAAAATTGTGTTTGTTCATCGTTTCCAGACCTACGGAGCCTGTAATAAATCACCTCGGCATCTCAGTTGGAAGGATGCAGCTCATTAAGTCAGCAGGAAATGTGCAGCGCGTGGCACTTCC
This sequence comes from Todiramphus chloris collaris, assembly GCA_025345505.1. Lineage (NCBI taxonomy): Eukaryota > Metazoa > Chordata > Aves > Coraciiformes > Alcedinidae > Todiramphus > Todiramphus chloris. The sequence goes on from JANVCC010000222.1 coordinate 32,184, forward strand.
CAACCTGCTCGGGAGCGAGCGCGGCAAACGCGCGCAGAGATGGGGAAGGGGCCAGGGGCTCTTCCCAGTGCCAGGACGAGGGGCAGCGGGCACCAACTGGGAGAGGGGAAGTTCCGTCGGAGCAGGAGGAGAAACTTGTTTGGTGTGAGGGTGCCGGAGCCTGGCCCAGGCTGCCCAGAGAGCCTGGGGAGTCTCCTTCTCTGGAGCCTTTCCAGCCCCCCCGGATCCATCCCTGGGTGGCCTCCTGGGTGCCCCTGCTGGGGTAGGGGGCTTGGTCTCGAGGAGCTCCAGGGGTCCCTGCCACCCCCTACCATTCTACGGTTCTATACCCTCCAACCATGAGGACTGCTTAGGTGCTCAAGCCCTGCACGTGGCACAAGTTCCTCTTCCCCATCCTCGCTCCGATGGAAAAGTGCCCGGGTTCGCCCGCCGCGCTGCAATAACCTCCTTTTCTCTCCAGCGCGCCCGTCTCCTCGGCGCCTTTTCTGCACACGCAAGCAGAACCTCGCGGCGCTGCCGAAACGACTAATAACGGCGCAGCTCGTTAAGGGAGCCAGTCGTACTAAATTAGTCTGAAGGCTCACGTCTCAACGAGGGAAAAAATAAAAGTAGCTGCACTTTGCTGGATCAAGCCAGACCAGACCTTCTCATCACATCTTCCCCAGCTCAAATTCATCTCCTGGAAAAACCAGGGGCTATTTCACCAACTACTTTGTCTTAAAGGGTGAGGAAAAAAAAAAATAACCAACCCCAACCAAACCAACCCAACTTAATTTGAAGTTTTCAGGGATGGGGCAGTTTGTCTTCTGAATAGTTTCTGGCAGAAAACCCGTTTCTGGGTATTCTGCTGAGCGCAAAGAGAAGAGCAGATAAAATCCCAATGGGAATTTCAGGACCTGCACACTTAAGACGTAATAAATGGCTGCACTGCTCCCGTAAATCCAGGTTACTGCTGTAGGTCTGATTGTACCGAGCATCTCCTGAACATCGTTTATCTTCTAACAACGTCCTCTGTGGGGGGGGGGGGGGGGGGGGAAACCCCACACATGGCACAATAACGATAAAAACAGATAAGAGCCAGAGGAGAGGACACTTCAAGCCCAACAAACCAAGCTCAGCTCTGCAAGCTACAAATGTTTGAAGAGCCTGGAGAGGAGATTCCCCCTGAAACGCAAGAGCAACTGCAACCACCACCTAATTGAAACAAGACAAGAAGTCGACCACTCTTGAGCTCCCTGGTAGAGTCTACTTTTTGGTTGGCCTGGCGAAAACATCCCACCTTAAGTCACTCGAGACGCAGCTCGCGGAAGACTCTCCTGCGCGTGAACAACTGCAGCTTCAGATGGTTTGCTCGGAAGCACGCGTGCCCCACGGATTACAGACTCGTAGAAGGCGTTGGGAGGGACCTCCAAGATCATTTTGCTCTGCCACGGGCAAGGAAACGTCCCGCTAGACCAGGTTGCTCAACACCGCGTCCCAACCTGGTCTTAACGCATCCAGGGATGGGGAATCCACAGCTTCCCTGGGCAGCCCGGGCCAGGGTCTCACCACCCGTGAAGGAAGAGTGAAGAAAGGATTGCTGTCAAGCTTCCAAGATGGAAAAAGCCAGATACTGTCTGGGAAAGAGACACCAGCTCGGCTTTGCTCCATTGCAGGAGGGCTTTACTCAAGAACACGCAGCCAAAGCTGCTGCACAACGTTCTGCAAGCCACACTTTAACAACAAAAAAAAAAAACCAAAAAACCCTAAAAGCATCAAAATTATCCTTCTGCTGAGCAACGCTTCAGACCTCAGTTCCAAGAGGGTCACGTTAAACATCCCCCTGCCAAGGGCAAGATGAATTATCTACGTGCTCTAATGGATTAATGATGCTGGGTCGCTCAAGGGCCAAAGTGGGACAGACAGACACCGTCTCATCATTCTACAGAGAGGACGACCCGGGTTGCATCTGTGACCGAGGCAAAGGAATCGCGTAACTCAGCGGAGGGGGTTGCTAATTGCGAGTCGTGGCGCGGGAACCGCGGCCACCGAAGAGGGCGAGGAGGTGAAGAGGGGAAAGCAACGCTCCCCGGCGCGCGTAGAGGGTGCTACAGATGAAGGATGCTCCTTGAACGGGAGGAGAGAGGCACGATGCTGGAGGGTGGTGGCAAGGTGATACCTGACCGCTCAGCACAGACCACGCTGAGCAGGATAGTTCCCAGGTCACAGGTGACCATACCAGAAAGGGATGGGGGGATGTCCTGCCACCTTGGCACACGCTGGCCTGGCTGTTGTCCCCAGGAGCCCAGGTCACGGGTGACCATACCAGAAAGGGATGGGGGGGATGTCCTGCCACCTTGGCCACCTTGGCACACGCTGGCCCGGCTGTTGTCCCCAGGAGCCCAGGTCACGAGTGACCATACCAGAAAGGGCTGGGGGGGATGTCCTGCCACCTTGGCCACCTGGGCACACGCTGGCCCGGCTGTTGACCAAGCCCAGCTCACAGCCAGGGGCTAATTTTGGATGGCAAGTGCTGCTTTAGCATACGAGAAGCCCTACGCAGGCGGCAATCCCATGAAATTGCAGTGGAGAGGGCTCATTAAGAGCCCTTTAGCGAGTTCTCCTGCTCTCGCAGGAGATGATTATTTCACCTTGAGAAGTGGTAATGAAACCCTTGGAGCAAAATTCTTCTGTTCTCCCCCCCAGAACAGAAGAAAACAAGAAAAAAAAAAAAAAAAGAAAACAGCGCACCAAAGCCCAATCCTTTTCTCTTTGTGCCTTAAAACATGTCAGCTCCCCAACCAACCTCTCACCACGCTGACTCAGAGCCGTTCAAGCTCTTGACCATCACCCTCTCCCCCCACTGTGGTACCCAAGGAAGCCAGCGCTGGGGTGCCGAGGGAGAAACCAAGGTCTCTTCCAAAGCCCACGTACTTGCAACGAGCTGCGCCCCGCCGAGGCCGAACGGGCCGTCTCGAGACGCGGGGACTCGGCAGGGTTTTTGATGAACATCATAAATCTGGCAGGCTCGCAAGGTTCCTCTGGATAAACACGACGACAAACGGGCGCATCATCCGGCCGCCTCCCGACGACGCCGCTGCCGGGCATCGCGGTTTATCCGTGTTCCGCAGACCCCCCCCCCAAAAAAAAAAACCAAACCTCTCCGCAGCGGTGGCAAAACCGGCGCATCCCGAGCGGAAAATGAATGGGAAGGCAGTTCAGCGGGCTGCCAAGATGTGCGCCGAGGCAAGCTGGGACTCTCTGTGGTATGTGTCAGCACCAGCAATCCCAAGCATCCCTCCGCGTGGAACAGAGGTGTTCTGGGGCACGGGGAAAAAAAAACGCTGTGCTGGAGGATAGGGAAAAAAATCAGCAATGGTACTAACAAAAAATATATATACACACACCTATGGAAGTGAATCCTTCCATACGACACCCAGCCTGCTAGGATGTGTTTGCAGATGTCCGTGAACATCAACAAGATCCCCTCTCAGGCTTCTCCTCTCCAGCTCCACAGCCCCAGGGCTCTCAGCCCTTCCTCCCAGAGATGTCCCTTCATCATCTTCGCAGCCTCCCTTGGACTCTGTGCTGTCCCTCTTGAACTGGGGAGCCCAGCAGTGGACACAGCACTCCAGATGTGGCCTCACCAGGGCAGGAGAACCTCCCTGGACCTGCTGGACATGCTCTTCTTGATGCCCCCCAGGAGACCCTTGGTCTCCTTGGCCACAAGAGCCCAGTGCTGTCCCATGGAGAACTCACGGTCCACGAGGATTCCCGGGTGCTTCTCCATGGAGCTGCTTCCCAGCAGGTCCCCCCATCCTGTACTGGTGCAGGGGGCTGTCCCTCTCCAGGTGTAGGACTCGGCACTCATCCTTGCCATAATCCAAACCACTCTGCCTTTACCACAACACGAGCGATTTACCCCGAATTCCATGCCTGGCGGATTATTTAAACTGCGCTTAATCCTCGTGGGACCACTTTTTAATCCCAGTTTAAGCGGCGGCAAATCAGGATTAGCCAACGCCACTCATCTACAGGGGCTGAAAAAGAGTCTTAATTCTCCACAAAATCGTCCCCTTGGGGATTTATTGCGCTTTAACTCCCTCGAAGTTAAAGCCAATTAGTTAACGCCACAACGATGCTGGCTTAGGAAGTAAAAATAAATAAAAATAAATAAATAAAGTAAGGATGGCCAAGGAAAACGTCTGCCCCTGGTGGGAATCGTGGTGGTTCGCCCAGCAGGGAGAGCTGATGCAGGAGAAGCAGCTCTGCTTTTCCACCGGCCACTCATATCCCAGATATCCCAAATTCCTGGTGTATTAACCCCGTGGAGACCTTGATTCCCATCCCATTGGGCTGATCATCACAGGAACCTTTCCCAACCTTAATGATTCTATGACCTACTCCCTTAAAAACCCCTAAACTCCTCCATCCCCCCTATTCCTGCCTCTGGACTCTATCCCATCATTCCCAAAACGCCGGGGAGCCCGCTGAAAACAAAATCCCCTTCCGTTTTCAGAAGCGACCGTGGCGCACCTCGAGACACCCCGTGAAAAGGAAGGGGGAGCGTGTCTGCATCCAGCCACGCTGGCGAGAAAGACCAGGAGAGGTGACGGGCACGTGCTACGGAGACCACGCACACCCCCTCCCTAATCCCCCCCGACTCAGACACTGGAGCATCTCGGGCTACGCGCGGCTCGGAGCTGCGGTGCCAGCTGGGCAGCAGCCAGGAGAGCTGGCTCAGACACGCAGAGAAGTGAAAGCTGCCCCTTCTTGCCCCGAGCATCTCCCACAGTAGCTCAGGAGGTAGAAAGGAACCTCTGGAGAGCATCTCACCCCTGCCCCAGCAGGGGCACCCAGGGCCAGAGCCAGGGGGGGCTGGAAAGGCTCCAGAGAAGGAGACTCCCCAGGCTCTCTGGGCAGCCTGGGCCAGGCTCCGGCACCCTCACACCAAACAAGTTTCTCCTCCTGCTCAGATGGAACCTCCTGGGTTTTGTGTCTTGTCACTGGGGGCCAGAAGCAAGACTCTGGCCCCATCACCCTTGATCCCTTCCCCTTTAGGTCCTGATGAGCACAAGGTCCCCTCTCAGTCTTCTCTTCTCCAGCCTAAACACCCCTACGAGGAAGATCACAAAGAAGACGACATCCCAAACTCTGGACCATCCCAAACTCCGGACCAGCTTCCTGGAAAACCACCAGGGCCATAAAAATCCCCTACCAGGCTTCGGAACGTTTCCATAGCCCCAGCTCCACCTTCCCCGCAGAGTTTTGCAGACTCACGACCGTCCTTAGGCGTCCTTTCTGTTAAAACCTCTCCGGAGACGGGAGTCTGCATCATTGGGATGCGAGTCAACCTCCGAGCCACCTCCCGTTCGATAGCATCCTCCCGACAAGTGTCGCTCCCTCAGTAGCTGGGCGAGCTGACACGGCTGACAGGTATCAGGCAACCACACAATTACCATTAACGGCTTCATTTTGCTCTCCCGAGGAGCACAAGGGATGCTCTTCCTCTACGCTTGTCACCGGGAACGTCTCAGGTCCTCACGGGGAGCCCGTTTCCAGCCCCGAAAAAGGCAGCGGTGTTTTTGGTCCCTCCCCTTCGGCGGAAGGAAGAAGGAGCTTGCAAACGAAACCCGGCTTGTGGCAAACCTCGTTAGTCTAAAACAGCTAAAACTGTTAACGAGAAACAGCTTCTTTAAGTCCCAGCCAGGGATTTATTCCCCTGACCCACCACGGAATTCACCCCCATTCAAAGGTTAACGAGCAACTCGACAGGAGAATCCCGGCGCTGGACTTTTCTTTTTGTGGCAATAGCCACAGAAATGCCATGAGAAAATAGATTGGAAAGCAGGGGGGAAATAAATCCAAACCAAATGAAACAAAAATAAAACCCCAACCAACAAAACCAACCAAAACGAGCCCAAAAAACAAGAACGACCCCCAGTATTTCTCCCTATATAAGGCTGGGTTTATCTCCCTATATAAAGCTGGGTTTATCTCCCTATATGAAGTTGGGGTTTTTTCCTATATGAAGTTGGGGTTTCCTCCTATATAAAGTTGGGTTTTTTCCTATTTAAAGTCATTTTTTTCCTATTTAAAGTCTTTTTTTTCCTATTTAAAGTCATTTTTTTCCTATTTAAAGTCATTTTTTTCCTATTTAAAGTCATTTTTTTCCTATTTAAAGTCATTTTTTTCCTATTTAAAGTCATTTTTTTCCTATATAAAGTCATTTTTTTCCTATATAAAATATTTTTCTTCCATATAAAATATTTTTCTATATAACATTCTTCTATATAAAAACACCTTAATATAAAAAACCCAAAACCCCACATTAAAAAGAACAACAAAAAAGAACCCCAACCCCCAAACCCAAGCCAGCCTCTTTTTTTCCCCAGGCGGATGCGACAAATCGGCGCGGTTTTAAAGGTTCATTTTTCCCCCCGCCTTAAAAGTCGGCGACGACGGTGCCACGCGTTTGGCACGACCAGCTGAGATGAAGGAAAACGAGACAGAGGAATAATAATTATTCTATAGGGAAGCAAGAGCCTGGGAGAGACGCAGCATATATCAGGAGAGGCATTAAAGTCCTCTCGGTACGTACAAATCTGCTTGCACATGCAGAAAAATCTGATTTATTATTTTTTTTCCACGCCCCCCCCACAAAAAAAAAAAGAAAAAGAAAAAAAAAAAAAAAAGAAAATTAAAAAAAAAAAGCAAATAGCTCCTGATAGAGCCTCTGCCAGGCAGAAAATGGAGATGTAAAAGCAGGATGTGAAAGTCTTGGGGCGTGATCTTATCTCCTGGAGCCTTTTAGGGGAGGATTATGTTCCAGCGAGTAAAGCGTAATGAAGAATCCGACACCGAGATCTCCCCGACTGCAGCAGCAGAAGATTCCTGACACCCCCAGGGCTGCTGCGTCCGACTGAATCAGCGGCAGCTCGACACCCAGAGTCCTCAAAAGGATCACAGAAGGAAAGCGTGGTCGGGAGGGACCCCTGGAGCCCAAGCCCCCTGCCCCAGCAGGGGCACCCAGGAGGGCACCCGGGGACAGAGCCAGGGGGGGCTGGAAAGGCTCCAGAGAAGGAGGCTCTCAGCCCTTCCTCCCAGAGATGCCCCAGGCCCTTCCTCATCCTCGCAGCCTCCCTTGGCCTCTCTCCAGCAGCTCCCTGTCCCTCTGGACCTGGGGAGCCCAGCACTGGGCACCACGCTGCAGATGTGGCCTCCCCAGGACCTCCCTGGACCTCCTGGACACGCTCTTCTTGATGCCCCCCAGGAGACCATTGGCTTTCTTGGCCACAAGGACCCAGTGCTGTCCCACGGAGAATCACCAGGATGCCAAGGTCCTTCTCCATGGAGCTGCTCCCCAGCAGGTCACCCTTCCCCCGTCCTGGCACAGGGGGTTGTCCCTCCCCAGGTCTAGGACTCGACGCTCACCCTGGTTGAGCATCATGAGGTTCCCCTTTGCCCATCTCCCCAGGATGCCCAGATCCCGCTGGATGGGCAGCGTGCCAGCCAATCCCCCCCCAGTTTTGTATCATCAGCAAACCAGCTGAGGATCGACTCGGGTACACTTGAAGTCCTCTCCAAGCCCACACCTCCACCGTGGTCACTCACAAGTGGCCGGTTTGCCCCAAAAAGCTCTTCCTGCTCCCCCTGAGCGGAAAGCCCCGCAGCCCTCAGCTCTGCTGACACCCGGTGCTCCCCGTGGGATGGGCACGGTCCTTCTGGAGATGCTGTGCCACCAAGCGGAGAGGTCCTCGCAGGCTTCAGGGTAATTTAGGAGTTTGCCCTTCTCTTCTCATTTAGGAAGAAAACTGTTGGCACCGTGAGGGTGGAGAGACCTTGGCCAAAGATGCCCAAAGAGGTGGTGGCTGCCCCATCCCTGGGTACCACTCCAGGTGATGCCAGCTGAGTCTCTGAGCACCCTGCTCTAGCTGCAGATGCCCCTGCTCCCTGCGAGAGGGGTTGGACCGGGTGACCTTGAAAGGTCCCCTTCCCCACCCGCGATCCTCTGACGGAGGAAACATCCTGCCGAACGCGCACGAACCCAGCCAGCCAGCACGAAGCAGCGACAAGCCTCACAGTTCTCCTCGGGCCAACGTATATTCATAGAAAATTAAATCCCTTCTCCCAGCTCCACGGGAGGAGCCGCTTCAACCATCCACAGCTCCATCTGCCCTTCTCCACACCGCCCACGCAAGCGATTTGCATCTTCGCCGCGTTATTTATATAGCGCACCTCAGCGGGATGCTCCGCGTGCCACCAAACAGACGCGTCCCTTTGATCTCCGAGTCTACGCGTCCTCGCGCGACACAAAACAGCCCCCATCCCCCCCAGGTACACCCTGAAAATACCAACCCGTGACAAAGGCGCCGCAGAAGGACTCAACCCTCAGCGTTGGATCTGCTCGGGGCTCTGCAGAGGGAACCTGGACAGGTTGGGTCGATGGCCAACGGGATGAGGTCCCAGCAGACCAAGGGTTGGGTCCTGGCCTCGGGTCACAACCACCCCAGGTCAACGCTCCGAGCTTGGGGAGGGGTGGCCAGAAGGTGCTGGGGGTGCTGGTGGGCACCCAGGCTGAGCAGGACCCGGTGCCGTGCCCAGGTGGCCAAGAAGGCCACCAGCACCCTGGCCTGGCTCCAAACCAGCGTGTCCAGCAGAGAAGCGACCGTCCCAACGCGCTCGGCACTGGTGAGGCTGCGTCTCAAGCGCTGGGCTCGCTTTTGGACCCCAGAGGATGAAAAAAAAAAAAGCCACTGAGGGGCTGGAGCGAGTCCAGAGGTGGCTAACGAGGCTGGAGAATAAGTTTTATGAGGAAAGATGGACTTGTTTAGCCTGGAGAAGAGGAGGGCACTTCAGGACCTGGTCTAGTGGCCATGGAGCTGCTGGGTAGAAGGTTGGACTTCATGACCTCGGAAGCCTTCTCCAACCTTAACAATTCTATGATTCTATTCTGAGGCCTCCTCCAAAAGGGCAAAGAATTTTGTGTTACCTGGCAGCAAACTGACCACATCTGCTCGTGCCCATTATTCCACCCCCCCCCCCCCCCGATGGTGCTGTGAGGCCATACAAGCTGTTACTTGGATATTTAATTGGGTCTTAATTAAGCGGTCCGAGAGCTGCTTACCTTTCAATAACTAACCTTGCTGAGAAAGCATCTCAAGACCTGGGACATCTCAAGCATCTCAACCTCGCGACGCTGCGTTTGCCGCAGGCGTTTTCAGCGGCGGCGGAAGCAAAACCCAACCCAACAACCCAACGACGGGCAAAATCAGTTCCCTGGAAGGGAACGAAGGAAAACCACAAGAGAAAATTTAGCATCATCCACTTTGTCCGACCTTGGGGAGCACCAGAGGTCATCTCCGTAAGGTTTTGAACATCACCAGTCTACCAACGCTACTGGTTTAGCCCATGATGAACCATGGACCATGATCCATCATCCATGAACCATGGACCATCATCCATGGACCATCATCCATGGACCATCATCCATG
>JANVCC010000222.1:61001-73705 GCA_025345505.1 Todiramphus chloris collaris
GCGATGATCTCTGGGGGCGTTGGATGCGATGATCTCTGGGGGCGTTGGACGCGATGATCTCTAGGGGTCCATTCCAGTCCCTACCATTCTATGATTTCTACCTCTGCAGCACGGCGGTGGAGGTACCTTCGTGCCTCTAAACCCCAAAGAGCTGGTTAAAAACTCCGTTCCTCAGCCACAAAATAAAGCCAGGGGGACTTTGGTGGCTGCTTTTGGGTCAATCGCCTTCCCCTGCTGCCTCGGGGGATGTCGTGCTGAGCTGAGCTGAGGAAAGACCCGGTCGGCATTGCCTCACATCTTCTGATGCCTGTCTAGACTGAACAGCCAGGTCTGAATAACAGGTTTATCTCAGCCCCTCGGCGCCCACTCTCCATCAAGCATCGACTGTCAGTGTGATAACCAATTGTCTGGTAACTCTCTGAAGCTCGAGAGGGAAGAGAGAGCAGAGTCCTTTCAGGGAAATACTGGATTTCAGCACTTGTTGCCATGCCTTCGGGACTGTCTCCTTGAGCTAATGACAGGCGGAGAGTGGCTTTTTGGAAATGCATCGTGACACCTCCTCCTAGAGATGGCTGCATCTCGCACCGGGGCTTTCCTGCGCGCTGTGAGTCATTGTGGCAGATCAGAGAACCCTTCCCCTCTTCGGCTCCGCGGTCCCGAAACATCACAGGCTCTGAGAGGGAGTCTGGGGGTTCTTCTAAGGCTCCTGCCCACATCCTGATCTGCTCCTCGTCTTCACCCCCTTTGTTTCTGGTTAATCCCTCTGATGTCCTAGGATCTTTAAGCTGTATGGCCAAAGCAGAATGATGCTGGATGAATCTGTTGCTGAGAAGTCCCTAGCCTGGCCCTGGGTGACCCTGCTCTGGCAGAGGGGTCCCAACCCCCACGATTCTGTGATTCCTTTTTATGAATGTAAGGAGGTCAGGAGATACCTTTTGGTCCTCTTGGGTGTCTCCGACCACATCCACATCTCCTGGCACCAGTAAAGCCTCTTTGCTTTTAGATGAGGGGACCTCTCTGTTGACCCTGGTGTTTTATTTCCTCCTGGGAGGAGGCAGGGGTTGATGTGGGGCTGGCCCAAGACGTCGCTGTCACGCTAAGCTTTTCAGTGAGGGCATGTCTTTGCTTTTAGAATCCCAGAATCCCAGCATGGTGGGGGTTGAAAGGGACCTCAGGAGATCATCTGGTGCCACCCCTCCACCCCGCTCCATCCAGCAGGGTCACCCAGATGACATTGTACCTTCTGTGGAGGATCTTGAGTCATTTTGCAATGAGCTAACGAAGATTTGCTGCCTGGGCTGAGGTCAGTGTTACCCACGTTGGGAAATAAATGTGAGCAGAAGACACCTTCCCTTGTTCGTCGTCTCTTGAGCCTGTTCTTTCCCCCTCTGATGAGCCATCCCTGTTGGAACTGACTTTTGAGGTCTCTGGACCCAACCCCGTGAGTTTCCAGTCAATTCTGAGGGTCCCAAAGAGCTGTTGAAGCAACACCTTCCTGGAGTGGTGCCAGCTCCTCGGGTTGTATGTTCTTCCTCTTCTTGCTGGCATCACCGTCACAGGCCTCCTCAGCAAACAGCCAGCAAGAGAGATGCTTGCTCCAGGTCAGGGGTACGGCTGGGTGGACACAACATCCTCTTGAGAGGCAACTCTTGCACCTAAACGGCAGTAACCGTGATGCCACGAGGTCACCAAAGGCAGCCCAACCGCTTGGCACCCATCCCTGGTCCCAAACCATTTATGGCGTTCTGACCTTCTCCATAACCCTCGCTCTGCCTCTGGCGCTCTCTCCGACTTGCTTCGCGCTACTGGAGTGCTCTTGTTTGGTTAGTCTTTGGTTTTCTTCTTCTTTTCTGTCACACAGAGGTCTGTGACGTACTTCCCGCTCTCGAGGTGTGAGCGCGGCGTTTTCCGTGCCGTCCTTTTGCTGTTTGGCAGCGTTAAGGCTGTCGCAAGAAAAACACCAGAATTGCAAGAAAAACACCGGAATTGCAAGAAAAACACCAGAATCCATCTCGGTCTGGGGGGGAAAAAAATTAAATAATTAAATCAACTTTCAAGACACGGGGAGTTCGTGCCGTTCCTGCACGCGCAGCCTCCGCTCGGAGCACGGAGGGGCTGCATTGCGGACTCGGGCGCGTCGTTGCCTCGACGGGGGCTGTCTCTTTGTGGAGTGCCACGCACACAAAAATCACCTTGCGTTTGGTTACCATGTCAACCTCATGGTTTGTTGCTTGTTTTTTTTTTTTTTATTGAAAGGAGAGAGAAGGTTGGTACATGAAGTCCATTGATCCCGCTTGCCACCGCTCTTTCATTGAGCGGAGCCGGCTCCTTCCTGGGGCTGCTCAGATGTCGATGGAAGGTCGCTCCTATACCCAGCCTTTGAGTTTTATTTCTTCTCTGCCATGTTTCTTCACAGGGAGAGCTGTGGCAGCCGAGCAATGTCATCCGAGGACCAAACTGGTGAAATCTCTGCATCCGTCTGCGATCCTCCTTCCCTGTGCTGCTTCTAGAGAAGCCGTTGCCGGGAGCGATGGAGGTAAACGGGGTCTGGTGTCAACCCAAGGCATCGAAGACGCTCCCCTGAGGGTTAGATGAGACGTGGGTTGGTTGGCCAGGGATTTGCGTAGAGCTGTTAGTGGCGTCTCCTGAGAAGAACCACCTCTTTCACCCTGCTGTTGTCTCATTGTGGTGCTTGGTTTTCTCTCTCTCCTGGAAGCTGTTGAGCTGTGTGGAGGGGCTTCTTGTTTTATTACGTCTTTGGTGTTTCCTCTTCACTGTGCATTGCTTGGACAGGGGGCAAAGACCTGCTGGGGAAAGACGGGGCTCTGGTCTGGTTCCAGAAGTCAAGTTCATAGGATCACAGATGGGTTTGGGTGGGAAGGGTCCTTCCAAGGTCATCTAGGCCAAGCCCCATGCAAGCAGCAGGGACATCTGCAACGAGAGTGTGTTGCTCAGAGCCCCGTCCAACCTCACCTGGGGTAGAGCATCAACCACCTCTCTGCGCAATCTGGGCCAGGGTCTCGCCACCATCAGCATAAAATTCTTCTTCCTCTCCCCTCTCAATCTCCCCCTTTTAATTCCAAACCATCACCCCTTGTCCTGTCCCAACAGGCCCTGCTCAAAAGTCTGTCCCTATCTTTCTGGCAGGCCCCTTGAAGTCCTGAAAGGCCCCCAGAAGGTCTCCCCAGAGCCTTCTCCTCTCCAGGCTGAACTCCCCCAACTCTCCCAGCCTGACCTCCCAGCAGAGGGGTTCCAGCCCTCCCAGCATCTCCATGTCCTCTTCTGGCCCTGCTCACACAGGTCCATGTGCTGAGATTTAGGTTTCTTGTGCTCTGTGCCACCAGCATCCTGGCTTGTGTCAGCACTGGGGTGACCAGTAGAGCCAGGGCAGGGATTATCCCCCTGGACTGGGCACTGGGGAGGCCACCCCTCGAATCCTGGGTTCTGTTTGGGAAGGACATTGAGGGGCTGGAGAGTGGCCAGAGAAGGGCAGTGGAATCGAGGAAGGGTCTAGTGCACAAGTCTGGTGAGGAGCATCTGAAGGATGTGGACTTGTTGAGCCTGGAGAGAAGGAGGCTCAGGGGAGACCTTCTGGCTCTCAAAAACTCCCTGGCAGGAGGTTGGAGTCAGATGGGGTTGGGCTCTGCTCCCAAGGAACACGCAACAGGACAAGAGGAACTGGCCACCAGTTGCACCAGGGGAGGTTTAGGTTGAATTTGAGAAGAAATATCTCCTGCAGTGGGTTTGTCCAGGCAGTGGTGGAGTCCTCATGATCCCTGGAGGGGTTTCAAAGCTGTGGAGATGTGATGCTGAGGGACATGGGTCAGTGGTACCCTGGCAGTGCTGGGGCACTTTTAAGATCATCAAGTTCTCCGCCGACCAAAACGATTCTGTGATGATCTGAAATCAGCTCTCTTAGATGTGTGACATCTGAGGTAGACGAGTTCCACTCACAGCAACAGCCTGAGCGTGCAGTCCGTCGTATCTCCAGGTCAAACCTCATTTGTAGGGTCTGGTTGGTTTGCCTGCATCGCTTGATGACAGAGACTTTTGCTGTGTAACCAGCGCTGAGAGAATGGGAAATGCGCCAAGAAGGCAGGAGGAGCAGAAAGTGCCTGACTTGCTTTGTTAGAGCTCTTGAACTCAGCTGAATTAATCTCCCTCAATTTAATTTGTCAAACAGTACACGGGAGCACGACTCGGCGAGCTCTGTTTGCCTCTTCGTTGTGACCCTGCGACCCGGCGTGTTTAATATCGCAGAAGCAAAACAAGCAGGAGGAGGAATGTTGATATTGGAGGTGGAGAAGGCCCGGGTATGTCTGCTGATGAAATGCCCTCCTCCACTTGTGTTCTGGGCATGTTTGAGCTGCCCGGGAGAAGATACGTCTCTACCCAAGGAGATGCTGTTCATGGGAACTAAGGGGAGATGCCCAGTATCTTTCTCCACACTTTGTCTTGCTGTGGTTCTTGGTTTCACCACCATTGCTGGAGTGATAATTGACACTTATCGTAGAATCACAGAAGGGTTTGGGTTGGAAGAGACCTTCCAGATCATCTCATTCCAATCCCCCTGCCATGGGCAGGGACACCTCCCACTAGACCTCGTTGCTCAGAGTCCCATCCACCCTGGTCTTGAACACGTCCATGGATGAAGCATCCACAGATTCCCTGGGCAACCTGGGCCAGGGTCTCACCAGCCCCAAAGTGAAGAACTTCTTCCTCATTTCTAATCTAAATCTATGTTCTTCCAGTTGGAAGCCATCACCCCTTGTCCTGTCACTACCACCCCTTGGAGAAAGTCCCTCCCCAGCTTTCTTGCAGCCCCCTTCAGACCCTGGAAGGCTGCAAGAAGGTCTCCCTGGAGCTTCCTCTTCACCAGCCTAGCCTATTCCAAACCCTTTAATCCAGAAGGTAGAGACAAGGCAAACCCCGCCCCCAGCTTAACCCAATTTTTAAACTTTTTGCCTACTATTCAAAAATCGAGTTCTTTTTCCTTCTGCCGTTGCTCAGACACGATGCGTCTCCTCTCCGTGCTCACGCATCGACGCCGACCTACTTTGTAGGTAACCAAAGCTACATTTGCACCGACAGCGGTTCCTTGTTTCACAGCTGGAGTTTCTCTCGTTCCCTCTCTCTCTCTCTCTCAAAAGTCATTAAATAATTCAAGAGCCGAACCGACTGAACTTTTTCCTATTAAATTCCAAAAGTGCCCAACCCAGCCACTTCCTCCCGCCCGGGCAGCAGCGAGATTAATCTCCTGTTATTACTTATAGCCCAGCAGACAGCGGTGAAGTCTGTACGCGATCAATAACACCGCTCCACGCGACGGGACTAAAGTTCCCTGACCTTTTGTTGTCGGGAGGCAATAACAAGTTGCGGGTTGACCCTGACCAGCAGCTCGGGTTTTTTGGCGCTTTTCCCATCGAGTTGAGTTTTTAATTCCCTTGGAAGGCCAGATGGGTTGCGTGGCTGCCTGTGCCACCTGCTCCGGTTGGCTGGATGAGCTCCTCGCCTCTATTTAAGACCTGTCCTCCAGAACCAACTGGTACCTGGTGACCCAAGATTGTCTTCAACGGCAGCCGACCGGGTACGGGGTGGTGCCATCTGGGGTTCTTTGCTGTCCCTTCGTCTTCACCCAGGCTGTCGTTGACTTGTGAGAACACTCCAAATTACCTGAGCTCGGGTTTATTGTCCCCAGGTAAGGAACGACGGCGGTGGTATGTTCACTAGCAGCACTTGCATCCCAAACATTAAGACTGAAGTTTTCTACCCCTGTTAAGCCCCTCTGCAAAGCTGAACTTGTGTCGGAGGTGACTTTGGACAGTTGTTCAACGTGGGAAGCCGCGGAAACGCCCGACGTCGCTCCACGCTGCAGCGGCCTCGGTTCCGACACGGATCTGAGTTATAGAATCCCAGAATCCCAGCGTGGTGGGGGCTGGAAGGGACCTCTGGAGATCATCGAGTCCAACCTCTTGTCCCAGCGGGGTCACCCAGGGCAAGCCACCCAGGGACAGATCCAGGAGGGGCTGGAAAGGCTCCAGAGAAGGAGACTCCCCAGCCTCTCTGGGCAGCCTGGGCCAGGCTCTGGCACCCTCACATCAAGGAAGTTTCTTCTGTTGCTGAGGTGGAACTTCCCCTCTCCCAGTTTGTGACCATTGCCCCTTGCCCTATCACTGGGCAGCACTGGGAAGAGCCTGGCCTCTTCTCCTTGACCCCCACCCTGCAGATGTTTGGGACCATCAACCCAACCGTCAGTTTGCTGTACGGAGGTGGAAAAAACCCAGAGGTTCCTCCCGTGAAGCACAAACCAAAACGCTTCCAATGCGCATTTTACTTTTGGTTTTGGTTTTTTTTCCGGCGTGAATTTAGCCCCCAAAACCCCAGAATTTGGGAGGAAACTTGGAATTCCTTTGAGGTGGCGTTTCGGTGTTGGAAGAGCGCGGTTTAAGGCTCTAAGGTTTCCCACGTGCTGTGCGTCCTCGCCTCTTATCGCTCTCCGCTTTCTCTTTCATCCCCAAGTATCAAAGAAAAAACAGCAGCTGAGGAGAAAGAAAATCATTCCGTTTTTGTGTTATGCAGGTCCCAAAGCCATGCGGTGGCTGGTCAAGGGGAGGTCTTAGGAAATGGCTTTCCTGGGGGCTGCAGCTGAGTAGGAACTGTGATGATTGGTAGAAAATGAGTTAAAAAAAAAAACCCCGTGGAACTGTTGATAAGGAGCAGAGGCAGCGGTGCTTCGAGGAAACCGCTTCTCCCGTTGATGATCTTGTTATCTCCTTGGGAATGGGCAGAACAGCATTGGCCATGATTTACTTCAATAAAACCGGAGAGGCTTGAGGGGGAGCAAGCTGGGGAGGAAGAGGGTGCAGCCCTGTAGCCAACATGGCTTTCAGAAGACTCGTGAGTTCATGTTTGGGGGTGCTGGTGGGTGAGAAGCTCAACGTGAGCCAAGCAATGCGTAAGTGCAGCCCAGAAGGTCTAAACATCCCTGGCAACAGGTCGAGGGAGGGGATTCTGCCTCTCTGCTCTGGTGAGACCCTATCTGGAGCATGGGGTCCAGCTCTGGAGCCCCTAACACAAGGACATGGACCTGTCGGGAGTGGGGCCAGAGGAGACCACGGAGATGACCTGAGGGCTGGAACCCCTCTGCTGCGGGGGTCAGGCTGAGAGAGTTGTGAGGGTTCAGCCTGGAGAAGAGAAGGCTCCAGGGAGACCTTCTTGAGGCCTTCCAGGATGTGAAGGAGTTCTACAAGAAAGCTGGGGAGAGACTTTTTCCAAGGGCTGGTAGTGACAGGACGAGGGGCGATGGCTTCCAACTGGAAGAACATAGATTTAGGTTAGAAATAAGGAAGAAGTTCTTCACTCTGGGGCTGGTGAGACCCTGGCCCAGGTTGCCCAGGGAATCTGTGGATGCTTCATCCATGGACGTGTTCAAGACCAGCTTGGATGGGGCTGTGAGCAACCAGGTCTAGTGGGAGGTGTTGGAGGGGGGGGTTGGAATGAGATGGTCTGGAAGGTCCCTTCCAACCCAAACCATTTTGTGATTCTGTGATAGAAGGAAAATATCGATGGTTCAGCTCCAGTTCAGTTCATTCTCTCCCCTGCAGCCTGGGAGGGAGCGGAACCGTTTCATGTTTCTGACAAAATTAGATTTTTTGTGGCAGATTATTCAGTCAGCGAGCCCGGGAACCCTGACGTGCTCACAAAGTGCTCGTTGCTGTGGCATCAGCCGCAGAAGGGAAGCCCAAGGCAAGTCCTGAGCGAGAGGGAGAGGAGTCATTTGCTGGGGGAAACGGTGCGTTTTGTACACGTTTCTGGTGAGCGTAGGGATCTGGAGTCTCTAGGTGTGAAGATGGCTTCATACGACTCTCGCTTTTAAGATGAGTAACGCTTAATGTTTGCGTGGCTTTTTCATAGTCACAGAGTGATAGAGGTTGGGGGGGACCTCTGGAGATCATCGAGTCCAAGCCCCTCCTGCCCCAGCAGGGGCACCCAGGAGGCCCCCCAGGGCCAGAGCCAGGGGGGGCTGGAAAGGCTCCAGAGAAGGAGACTCCCCAGGCTCTCTGGGCAGCCTGGGCCAGGCTCCGGCACCCTCACACCAAACAAGTTTCTCCTCCTGCCCCGACGGAACTTCCCCTCTCCCAGTTGGTGCCCGCTGCCCCTCGGCCTGGCACTGGGAAGAGCCCCTGGCCCCTTCTGCTCGCCCCCCACCCTGCAGATCTTTGGGACCAAGGTCCCCTCTCAGGCTTCTCTTCTCCAGCTCCACAGCCCCAGGGCTCTCAGCCCTTCCTCCCAGAGATGCCCCAGGACCTTCCTCATCCTCGCAGCTCCCTGTCCCTCTTGACCTGGGGAGCCCAGCACTGGACACAGCACTCCAGATGTGGCCTCCCCGGGGCAGGAGAACCTCCCTGGACCTCCTGGACACGCTCTTCTTGATGCCCCCCAGGAGACCATTGGCTTTCTTGGCCACGAGGGCCCAGTGCTGTCCCATGGAGAACTTATTGCCACCAGGATGCCAAGGTCCTTCTCCATGGAGCTGCTCCCCAGCAGGTCACCCTTCCCCTGTCCTGGCGCAGGGGGTTGTCCCTCCCCAGGTCTAGGACTCGACACTCGCCCTGGTTGAGCATCATGAGGTTCCCCTTTGCCCATCTCCCCAGCCTGTCCAGATCTCTCTGCGTGGCATCATTTTTTACTCCCCTGGAATGACACGAAAGGATGCGTCCAGCCCAACTTCTGGCTCCTCGTGTGTCCAGATTTGGGGGTTGCTCTGCTTTTTCACCTTCGATGAACGAGGGCCAGGCTTATGTAAACACAGGCACAGCTTGACCCCAAACAGTCTTCGCTCGTCGCTCTCCGGCCGGTTATTGTGCGCGCAGAGTTGACTCAAGGACTCCTAATGGGTCACGTGTTTCCTAGAGGAGGCCGTTGGTTGTATCTTCACTTGATTAACAAAATAGTTTAATGGCAGGGAGAGGGAGAGCGAAATGCAGAGCAAAAAAGACTTTTCCCCCTTTTTACTTAATTATGAGCATTAGTTGAAGGAGCAATGGAAAATAGAGTTGTGAAGCTCTCCTTTCATGCGATGGGCTGATGCCCTGGAGATATTTTCTGTGCTCTTTTATCATCATAGCGAGGATCATCTTGTATTTTTAGTCTAATAGCTGCAGCTTAAGTAATTTGTATAATAGTTGATAATAGCAGCTTATGCAAAGCAGGGAGCGTGCACCTTGTGAAGGAGAAACGCGCTGCCCGCCCGTGGGAAGGCAAAATTGCATCAACGTCTCCAAAACCAACCAAGCAGGAGAAGGGAACCCAGGCAGCTGGATGGTCTGTGGTGCGACTGCGGATCTACAACGCTCCTGCTTACAGGAAGAAGAGAAAGACTTTTGCTCCGTGGTGGATGAGGTGCCTGATGTATGTCCTGGAAGAGGCTTCCTTTCCGAGTCTTCAAGGCTGAATGCTTCTGAGGATGAGAATAGCTCGTGGTGGAGATCCAGTTGAGTCCCCCAGTGTAAAAAAAATGGTCATTAGCGCGTAAAGAAACTCTTGAATTGTGACAATGGTGGCATCTGCTGTCACGGGATTAACTCAGGCTATAAAAATCCACAAAATGATGTTTTGGTAGTGGAAGTTGGTCCTCATGTGGACCCAGAGGTTGGAAGGGACCTCTGCGATTCATCTCATCCAAACCCCTCTGCTCCAGCAGGGTCACCCAGAGCAGGGGGCTCCAGGATCACTTTGCCCAGGCAGGTTTGGAAAGTCTCCAGAGAAGGAGACTCCACAACCTCTCTGGGCAGCCTGGCTCTGCTACCCTCGCAGCAAAGCTTCTCCTCCAGCTCAGGTAGAACCTCCTGGGTTCCCGTTTGTGCCCGTTGGCCCTTGTCCTGGCACTGGGCACCACTGGTAAGAGTCTGGCCCCATCCTCTTGATGCCCACCTTTTAGATATTGATGAGCATTGATCTCTCAGTCTTCTCCAGCTGAACAGCCCCAGGGCTCTCAGCTTGTCCTGGGCACAGAGATGCTCCAGGCCCCTCAGCATCTTCATAGAGTCCACTGGACTCTCTCCAGTAGTTCCTTTTCCCTCTCCTGATGGAGACCTGCTCACCCTAGGCTTTGAGTAACTGCTCCACATCTTACAGAAGAGGTTCTACAGGTCCTTGGCCTCAAGCACAGGTTTATTGCTTTGACTGAGGTGTTTGGGCAATGCACTTGGCTCTCGAGTGTCCTCCTGGCATCAAAGGATTATAGGGCTGCTCCGCGGAAGCATCAAAGTTGCGTGGAGCAGCCCAGGAGTTTAGGCTTTCTTGTCGATGTGTCTTCTTCAGGATGGCCTTCCCAAGCTTGTCTCCTTGTGAAGCTATCAAAAATGAGGGGCAATATCCAGATCGATTCCCTCACACACTTTTTTTTGTCTTTTTGGGGTTATTTTTTCCCTTTTTCTTCAATTAGAGACTGACATCAGGAAACCTTCCTGGCCTGCAGAACTTCTCGTTGATATGTCCGTCCCATGGCTGGATCGTATCCAGGCTACAAGGTTGTTTCTTTGATGTTAACGAAGGAGAAAAGCCAGGGTGGTGGGGGGGATTCTGCAGCACTGAAAAAAACCCACCCTGTGTTTCCTTGTCTGAGGACACCCATTAGATAATGCTTCACCCTCGGTATCAGGTGTTAACCTTTGAACCTGAAAATGCAGAAGAAATGCACTTTTTATTCAAGCAGAAAATTACCAAAGAGTTTAGAAATGTTAGGAAAAAAAAAAAAAAAAAAGGAAAAAAAAAACCTACAAACACACACATAAAAAAACTTTTCAAATCCCCGTAAGCGCAACGTTGCTCCTCATGCTGGTCCTTGAAATTTATCCTGCCATGGAATCCTGCCGAGCTGCAGATGTTTGCATTAATTCCGTGGCAGGGATCTTCATTTAAAATCAGCGAGCGACGCGCACGTGCAGGGATTGAAGGTGGTACCCAAAAGCCATCAATCAAATGATGAAGGGGGGAAAAAAAATCCGATAGCGAGGTCAGGATGGAAAGGAATCTTGTTTACTGCTGTTTTCCTGCCTTTTAATCTTCACACTGGGTTTGGGGCAGCTGGGATGTGTTGTCCATGTGTCCTGTGTGATGGCAGGATAGAAATTTAATTACAGAAATTTAATTTGGATGGGGAGTGGAGCAACTTGGTCTAATGGGAGGTGTCCCTGGCTGTGGCAGAGGTTGGAACGAGATGGTCTTTAAGGTCCCTTCCAACCCAAACCATTCAATAAATCTGTGATTCTATGACTTTGAATTGGGTGTATCTGCATAAAACGCTCAAATTAGCATCCCAGTGAAATCTAAGGTTTAAAATTAAACGCCTTTCAAGTAAAATTGGCTTAGAATAGAAAAGTGGCCTAGAGTAAAAAAGAAAATTTGCTAGAGTAAAAATTTGCTAAAGTAAAAAAAAACTTTTCTCAGAGTAAAAACTTTGCTTGGAGTAAAAAAAATTTGCTCAGAGTAAAAAGTTTGCTCAAAGTGAAAAATTTGTTCGGAGTAAAAATGTTGTGCTCAGGGTAAAAAATTTACTTAGAGTGAAAAAATTTGCTCAGAGTAGAGTTTGCTTGGAGTAAAAATACTGTGCTCGGAGTAAAAAATTCACTCAGAGTAAAAAAATTTGCTCCAAGAGTTTGCTTAGCATAAAAAAAATGTCCTTAGAGTAAAAAAATTTGCTCAGAGTAAAAAGTTTGCTTAGAGGATAAAAATTTGCTGAGAGAAAAAAGTTTACTTAGAGAGAAAAATTACTTAGAGTGGAAAAAGTTTACTTAGAGTGGAAAAAGTTTGCTCAGAGTAAATAAAATTTGCTTAAAATGAAAAGTTTGCTTAGGGTAAAAAAATAAACACATCTGCTGACATGGCAGCTTTGCTGAGTGATGCAATAAAACCATAAACCCCCCCTTTTTGGTTTTTTTTTCTTTTCTTTTCCCCCTCCTGGGTTGATTATGTTCTGCACAGAATCGGGATGCTTAAAAATAATGAGCAGCGCACGAGGTTTGCGTTTCATTTCTCAGATGGCAAACGTGAAGTTTCCCCTCTTAAGGAAATGAGTTGGAAGGAGAATTTACGGTGCTTTGCCCAGGCTGCAGCTCTCGGAAGAGATTCCTGATAAATGAAGTATACACAGACCCATTTTTTTTTTCTTTTTTTTTTTTTTTTTAATCTGTCGCTTCTGACTCGATTTGTATGCAGGAGGCGTTTGCTCAGATGCTGAAGGTTATTCTATTTTTAACACCCTGCCACTGCACTTTGTTTTTTTTCTTTTCTTTTTTATTTATTTGCATTTCTTCTTTTCTCTTCTTCTTTTCTCTTTTCTTTTCTTTTCTTTTCCTTTCTTTTCTTTTCTTTTCTTTTCTTTTCTTTTCTTTTCTTTTCTTTTCTTTTCTTTTCTTTTCTTTTCTTTTCTCTCTTCTCTTCTCTTCTCTTCTCTTCTCTTCTCTTCTCTTCTCTTCTCTTCTCTTCTTCCTTTTTTCTTCCTTTTCTCTTTTCTTCCTTTTCTCTTTTCTTCCTTTTCTTCCTTTTCTCTTTTCTTCCTTTTCTTTTGTCTTTTCTTTTTTCCTTCTTCTCCTCTCCTTCTCCTTCTCCTTCTCCTTCTCCTTCTCTTCTCCTTCTCCTTCTCCTTCTCCTTCTCTTCTCCTTCTCCTTCTCCCTCTTCTTCTCCCTCTCCTCTCCTCTCC
>JANVCC010000222.1:73805-85264 GCA_025345505.1 Todiramphus chloris collaris
TCCTCTCCTCTCCTCTCCTCTCCTCTCCTCTCCTCTCCTCTTTTTTCTTTTTACTTTTCTTTCTCCCTTCCCTTCCCTTCCCTTCCCTTCCCTTCCCTTCCCTTCCCTTCCCTTCCCTTCCCTTCCCTTCCCTTCCCTTCCCTTCCCTTCCCTTCCCTTCCCTTCCCTTCCCTTCCCTCCTTCTCCTCTCCTTCTCTTTTCTTTTATTTTCCTTTTCCTTTTTTTTCCCTTTTCATAAGGAGAATGTAAATTCCACAAACTACAAAATATTTTCTTCCATATGTCAACTTTTTTTACAAAATCCACAAGCGAACAACCTTAGAGGAGCCATACCCATCCCAGACCAGGCCCCGTGTCTCGACAGATGTTATTTTGACAGCCCTTTTCTGATATATTTACGCTCTTTCATCAGCTATTTCCAAAGAGCCGTCTCCTTGGAAGGGTGTTGAAATCGCGTTTCCATCTTATTGCTTCATAACTCATCCCAGATAACTACAGCGAGGAGGAGGAGGAGGAGGAGGAAGGTGGTTCTGGCTGGGGGATTGTGGCCAACAACCCTTCGCCTTTGGTTTTCTCTGCCGGTGCCATCCTTGAGAGGATGGAGATGGGGGGGGGACGACGAACGACGCTGCTCCCCCGGTTTACGGGCAACGCGTCGGCACCACAATCCTTTTCGCGTCGTTCGCGGCTGCTGAACATGAAGGGAATGAAAACTAGGGCAGGCTGAGCAAGTGCATCGCCTGTCTCCTGTGAGTTGCTCGCTCCAGAAAAGAAAAAAAAGAAAAAAAAACAACCCATAAAATGAGGCCGTCGGCTTCTGAGCAGCTTCGAGGCGCCGGCGTGAAGCGTGTGTGAGCAGAATCTGGATTTTCCTGTGGTGAGTTTGTTGGTCGGTTGGGTTTTTCTTTCCCCTTTCTGTGTCTTACAAAAGCTAGATGGTCTAGTTGAGTTTGGGAAGAGATTGCACTGACGGCCTGGATCTTAATCCTGCTTGACAGCGTCGCCCGGAGAAATGAAGTGGCCAAACCTACGTAAAGCTCCTGTCAATAATCGGGAGAGTTATGTTTTGTTGTCACTGGTTTGCGCTGTTTCTGTCAAAAAAAAAAACCCCCGAGGCTTTCTGTAAAAGCGACGCTGAGCATCCTCCTTCCTGCTACACCCACCCACTTTCACAGAACATCTTTTCACTGGAGTCGATCGCTGGGGGTTTTGGTGGTTTTTATCTTCTGAACGTCGCTTGGGTATGGAGAAGCATCCTGAGATCTGTGAAAAATGCCCCATCCTGGACTGAACTGCAGCAGGGAGAGGGGTCGAGGAGAGTGGGGTTGGGTAAAATAATCCACTTTCTCCCCTGCGCAGAAAATGCCCACGTAGCACATCCTCCCAGCGCGCCGCTCTGGGGCAAAACCGCTTTTGTCTGCATCGTGCGGACTTCAAAGTGATTTAGTTTCAGTAGGAACTGAAAACACACCAAAAAAAAAGGGGGGGGGGGGGAAATAAAAATCTTATATCTTTATTAAAAAAAAAAAGAGATGTTTCAAAGAGGCAGCTTCATGGTAATAAGGCAGCAATTGCTTATTACTCAGGTTAATTAAATAGTGACATCAACCAAGCGCGACATCTGTCGCCATCTTGCTTTATTTCTGGTAGCGAGATGCCCTCGGGTTTAAGTAAAGCCAGATTTGCCACTAGGATTAAAAGTGCCACGGGGAAGGGTTTTCCAGGTGTAAACAGCTGGATTTTTCCAGTTTCATACAGAGAACCCCTTGGGAGTTCATCCTCTCCTGTGGGAGAGTCATCAGGTCCTGCCCGTAAAATGAAACTGATACCCAACAAATCCAGGTCCTTCTGCATCGAGACTTGCGGGGTGACACGTCCCGCTTGCAACAGCTACCAATTTTTACCTAATTATCTTAAACTTCGTAATGGGGGCTTGAAGTTTGATGGCTGTACGTGTTGGGTTGATGGTCTCTGTGGTGGTGGTCGTTATTGAAGGACCTTCTCGTGGTCCGGTGCTTTCATCCTCACCCTCCAAACCCAAAGAATGAGTGAAGCTGATGAGGGATGTGATTGAGTTGATGAGGAATTTGACTGAGTTGATGAGGAATGTGACTAAGGTGACGAGGAATTTCATTGCGTTGATGAGGAATTTCATTGCGTTGATGAGGAATTTCATCGCGTTGATGAGGAATTTCATTGAGTTGATGAGGAATTTCATTGAGTTGATGAGGAATTTCATTGAGTTGACGAGGAATTTCATTGCGTTGGTGAGGAATTTCGTTGCATTGATGAGGAATTTCGTTGCATTGATGATGTTGGTTGGGGCCTGGAGCAACCAGGTCTAGTGGGAGGTGTCCCTGGTTAGAGCCAGATGATCTCGAAGGTCCCTTCCAACTCAAGCCATTTAGTGGTTCACAGATCATGGAATTATCATAGATAATTTGCATGATGTTATTTCCTGAAAGTGGTTTGTTCTGCTGCTGAATGTACAAGTGGAACGGCCTTTGAACTGTTTATCTCTGTTCCCCATCCCCCCCCCTCCACTGCCTTCTGCAAAATACATTTTTAATTCCATTTCTCAACGTGCACTGTCAATATTTAAAAGCTTCAGGCTCTTCCTCATTAAATAGTGATATTGACTTATTTGGCTGGATTTTTCTCCCAAGAACACTACCAGCAGGGTTAGATCACTCCGATAGCAGGATCTGTTCTTTTGCAAGGGAACCTATCGAACTTTTCTGCAGACTTAGGTTGGTTTTTTTTTTCACCTTCCCGACATTTTCACTGTCTAATTCTTTTCTCCACTGGATTTTCTTTCTGTTATTACTCAGCTTAACTTTATCTACTGGAGCTCGTGTCTCTTCTGTGCTCTGGTGCGTTAGAAATGATTTTAAAGGCCTGGAGATCCTTGGCAAAGGCCTTTTTGGGGTTGAACAGCGCGTGGTTGCTGTGAATAAGTAGGACTTTTCCCCACGTGATAGGAGCTTAACAAATATGTTTTCTTATCAAAGGCCTTCTTTTTTTTTTTTGTTTTTTAAAGAAAAAAAAAAGAAAAAAAAACATCAAACGAACTCGTAGAAAATCAAATTAATTTTTCATCACATAGAGAGGCTCTGGCAGAATTACCAGACTTGAGATTTCCCCACAAGCCAAAAAAAAAAAAAATCAGTTCTGCCATGAATATTCATGGCGAGGGCGAGTGGAAATAGCAGGAATTTAGGGGCGGGTGTCGATTTTTCGTTGACTTCGGGAAATGACTGTGGATGTGGCTTGGTTAACCGCCTGCGGTGCTGCTACGTGGTGTTGGGGGCGGCCGTCCCTGTAGAAGACGTTGCAAACCTGGGGAAGAAAAAGTGGCAGAAATCTGCTTGAAAGGAGGCGTTTCGAGGGGAGCTTCAGCTCTGTAGGGTTTGCCTTAACATAAAATGCTGTTCCCCAAATAGAGAGGTGGAGGAAAGCTCAGCAGGCTCTCAGCATCTCACCGTCTTTTTGCCCTTAGCTGTTTTTCATCAAAATATTTGAGTCTTGCCCTTTCATCTCTTTAATATTTTGAGCATCATAATGCGGTTTGGATTCCCGTGCAAACAGTGACCAGGTACGTGATCCTGAGCAATTTTATCCTGTTTATGGCATAAAAGTTTTTCTGGTCTGCCTGCTCTCTGGGGAATCGACAATTTTACAGGCTGAGAAATAAAATGATGTGGGTTTTTTTTTATTAAATAACTGGTTTGCTTCAGTTTTATCCTGAGGAATAACTTCTTTGTTTGGCCGAATCACATCCAGGACATTTACAAACAGCAGACGCCGGAGCTGAAAAATCCGTATTTTCATCCCCCTCAAATCGATTGTTTTCCAGTTGTCATGGTTTTAAAAGGGAGTGAATTTCCAAAAGCAGGGATATGGGTGTTTATGTCTTATTCAGAAGCTCTTACCATGTAAGGTTCTGCTTAAATAGCTTCATACAGAGACCGTTTCAGGCAGCAGCCCCCACGATATGATAAGGGGAAGCATCTTCAGCACCTACTCCAGGCTTGAACCGTTAGTTACAGGGCACGACTTTTGTCCTGTGAGCCCCGGCTCCGTTTATGCTGTAAAATACTCCTGGTGTAAATGGGAATGAGCTGCTGCGTCTTGAGCTGGAGGACGCCGGCGAATCCGTGTCCGTGTCCCCAGTTTGTGTTAAAACGTGGTTGTTTGCTGGTAATTTTAACGGGGTTTGATTAAGTGTGCTTGCAGGACAAGGGACGACCATCTGAGCCCACGTGTAATAAGCTGGTTTAGCTTTTCCTGGGATTAATTAAGGCCAATGGATGCACCCGCTGTATTAGCAACAGCAAAAATGGGGAGTTCTTCCTCCCAGCTCGCCCATCACCAACCTCACGAGCAGAGTTCTCCTTTGAGAGTTGCCGATACTGCGCCTACTGCCTTTGCTCAGTCTTCCAGATTTCAGTCGGAACTCCGGTTTGTGAAGGTAGATATAGAAAAAAAAATAATCTTTCAGCTCTTATGTTGTGTGCAGAGTCGGTTCCCACCTGAGCTTTGCTTCAAGGTCAGAGCTTTGCTTCATTTCACTACGTGGTGCTTCTCGGCGTTCGGATCACGGCATGGTAGGGACCTCTGGAGATCATCTCATCCAACCCCCACCGCCCCGTCAAGGCAGGTTCACCTAGAGAAGGTTGCACAGGATATGTCCAGGTGGGTTTGGAATGTCACCAGAGATGGAGACTCCACCACCTCTTTGGGCAGCCTGGTCTGTCACCCTCAAAGTAAAGAAGTTCCTTGTTTAGCTGGAGCTTGCTATGTTTGAGTTTGTGTCCATAACCTTTTAGTCTGAAGAAAAGGAGGCTCAGGGGAGACCTTCTCATTCTCCGTAACACCCCACAGGAGGTTGTAGGGAGGCGGGTGTTGGTCTCTTCTCACAAGTCACGACAGGACAAGAGGAAATGGCACCGAGTTGCACCGGGGGAGGTTTGGGTTGGACGTGAGGAGACACTTCTCTGCCCAAAGGGTTGTCAAAGACTGGAACAGGCTGCCCAGGGAGATGGTTGAGTCACCATCCCTAGATGGATTTAAAAGCTCAAGGATATGGTGTAGTGGTGGTGGCCCTGGTGGAATGAGGTAATGGTTGGACTTGATGATCTTGTCCTCTAAGCCCACTTAAATTTCGACCGGATCCGGTGCCACCCCGCAGCATGACAAGGAGAGGCTACCAGGTCACCCACGCTTGGGTTCCCTCGATTCTTCAATGACAACCCAATTGCCTCTGGAAAAAAAAAAAAAAAAAAAAAAGAATTAAATTAAATGGGAGCATCTCTCCCAGAAATATCTAGTGCTGGTCTTGAGACACAAGTGGCAAATCCTCCACCTCCCACGGTGGTTTTCCTCGAAGCTCGATCCTACTTATCGTTAAGAGCATGGGCTCTGGTGCTAATTTGGATCTCCAACTGCAGCGCTGAACTGTTGGCTGGCTCCTTCCTCTGCTCTCAAAGATCCTTTAATACCTGGCATGTTCTCCTCTTTAAGATCCGACACACTGTAATCAAGTAATCTCTTGCTTGTCTCTGTGATAAATGGTGTGGGTGACCTTCCTCGTGTCCAGGAGCAAAAGGCTTATCGCGAGCCACGCGGCACAGATGTGGCTTTATTCCTCCTCTGAAACCCCTTTCTCCATGGGACAAAAGTGGGATGCTTGACCTTGACGTTGGCTTTGCTTACGTAGAGGGGCGTTGTAGAAGAGAACCTAACAAGAAATAACCCTGGAGCTCCGAAAAGCACTTAAAATGACCTAAAAAGGGGTCAGGAGGCTTCTCCTGAGAGCGTGACGTGCACCTTTTGCAAGCTGTGGGTTTTCATCCCTGAAAGCACTGATGGGACCAAGAGGAGATGGGCTGAAGTTGCACCAGGGGAGGTTTAGGTTGGATATTGGGAATTTTTTTTTTGCTGAGAGAGTGGAACAGGCTGCGCAGGGAGAGGGTGGAATCACCATCTCCAGAAGGGTTCAAAACACGTCCAGATGTGGCACTTCAGGACGTGGTTTGGAGGTCATGATAAAGCTTAGTAGACGGTTGGGCTCGATGATCTTGAAGGTCGTTTCCAACCGTAATAATTCTATGATTCTGTCTTCTCTGTCTTCTCCAGAGCAGATGTTCTGGGGGAGTGGAGGAAGCATCTCTAGAGCTGGCGCGTTCTTCTCTAACTTCTTCCATCTCGGCACAGCTGCAGCAGCATCCTCTGCTCAGCGGCAAATGCAGATGTTCGCTGCCATAGCCAAGTGACCTCCTAACTCCCCGTGGCCACGTCACTTCTTGAGACCACCCTTGGTCCTCACCAACCCAAAGTGTGTTTGGGATCACCAAGAGCTTGGGGACTTGTCCTCATCTGCCGTGGCAGGGGAGGGAGGCTCTGCAGCTGCTTCTTCAGACACCAGACCTCTGCGGCAGCCCACCCAAGCAAGAGAAACTCCCCCATTCACCTCCTTCTGCAGCTTCACGTGTCACCTTGGGTTGTATAGCGGGCAGTGTGACTCTCCTCGCTCCCCAGACCGTGCTGGGAAGTCAAGGCTCAGCTTTTGAAGAAGTGCAAGTCTTTTGGTTTTTATTTGCTTATTCTTTATTTTATTTATTTATGGGGTTTTTATGGGTTGGCTCCACGGGGATCCATCAACAAACGTTTGAGAACATGAGAGAATTCAGAAGACGGCGTATCCAGCTTCTGACCCTCCTTGGCTTTGTTGTTGGCATCACTTTTTGTTGGCATCACTTTTTGTTGGCGCCGCGTTGGTTGCTCGTTGGAAGGATTGAGTTCTCGTAGGAAATACCGGTGTGACCTTTAAGGGGTGGGTGGTGTTGACTTTTGTGCAAGGTTTGGACTCTACCTGTGGGGAAGAGATCCAAGGAGACCTTTTTGTGGCCTTCCAGGATCTGAAGGGGGCTACAAGAAAGCTGGGGAGGGACTTTTTCCAAGGGCTGGTAGTGACAGGATGAGGGGTGATGGTTCAGCAGAGGGGAGATTGTAAATAAGAAGGAAATTCTTCCCTCTGAGGGTGGTGAGACCCTGGCCCAGGTTGCCCGGGGAAGCTGTGGATGCTCCATCCCTGGAAGTGTTGAAGCCCAGGTTGGATGGGGTCTTGAGTGGGAGGTGTCCCTGCCCATGGCAGCGGGGTTGGAGGCAGATGACCTTGAAGGTCCCTCCCAACCCAACCCAGGAGAGAACCAAGCAGGGCAGGGGAGGAGGTGGGAAGTGGGTAGAGCTGTGTTTCAAGTCTCGAGTGTTTTCTTGGAGCTGCGCTGGCGCGGTGCAGCGCCGCGAGGAAGGAGACTTTTGTCGGTCTCTCGTCTCGTTCGCTGTTTCGTCGTTTGGCCGGCTGGTTGTCGCGGTGCTGCTGTCGATGAGAGCCCCTCGCTGCCCTCTCCGGCAGGATTTCGATTTTCCAAATGCTCCTTTAAATCCTAAACAGCCTCTTCTCCTTTTATCGTTCCTTCCTCCCAGCTGGAGGGAGGCAGTTTATTGGACAGAGGGAACAAATTGTGTTTCGTTGTGAAGTCACCTGCCATTTGCAAAAGAAAACTGAAAAAAATAATTAATAAAGAAAACAAAACAAAAATAGCAAAAGGAAGGATTCCAGGGTGCAGATCTTTGCTCATTGAAATGTCTCAAGGGTATCCTTACAGTTCTTTCCCCCTTCCCAGTCTCCCCACCATCTCATGGAGGCAGATCCTGCTCGTTCAGAATGCATTTTTTTTTTCCTTTAAAGACATATCTAGAAGTGCAAAAGGCTCTTAAAAAAACAACATAAAAAAAAAAAAAACCCCACACCAAAAAAACCCGCTATAAAATCCCCAGATGGAAGGAAAATGCAAAGGAACAGATGGTGCTTTTATATTGTAGCGGTTTATGGAGCTATAGAGGTTTCTCCAAAACATTCCTATGGTACAGGGAGGCTTTCTGGGTAACCACCCGCCGTATACCTCGGTAACAAGGCGTTTGTTTTGAGGAGTTATTTTATGATTTAAAAAAAAAAATCAAATATCATCCCTTGTTTGTAAAGAGAAGGACCAAGATGATGAGATGAGACGTGCCGGTTGCGCCACGTGGCCGTGGCCCCGGAGCTGCCTCTTCCCCAGCGCTGGCTGCCTCCTGCTGTCGTTGCTCAAAGGCCCATCGCATGATTCATATGCTCCCTGCCAGACTGGAACGAGCTCCGGGGACGACTTTCCTTGGCGAGAAAAAAGGATTTTTCCCTCTTCTTGGAAGAGGGATGTGTAGGAGGGAGCCAAGGAGCAAAGCTGCCAGGGGGCGGTTTGGTGCAGGGCGGTGGGCTCGGCTGCTGAACAAGTGGGGATGAGGTGACCAGGAGGAAGGAGAAAAAGTTAAGAGAAAGCAAAACGAGCGGCGTGTGTGACCCTGCGGATGTTCTTCAGGGCAGCAGCATCACAGTCATGGACCTGCCAGGGCTCCCAGTGCCAGCAGTGGGCCCAGGTGGTCAAGAAGGCCACCAGCATCCCGGCTTGGATTAGAAACGGCATGGCCAGCAGGAGTAGAGAAGTGGTTGTCCCTCGGTAGGTGGCACTGGTGAGGCCAAACCTCGAGTACTGGGTTTGGTTTTGGGTACCATAGTATAAGAAAGACACTGAGGTGCTGAAGTGGGTCCAGAGAAGGACAACGAAGCTGGTGAGGGGTTTGGAGAACAAGTGTTATGAGATCTTTTCCACCTTAACGATTCTCTGATTCTAGGTAGGACCTCCGTGGCTTTGTGTTGAGCCAGGATAAACCTAAACCCACCCAGGGATAGGTTTTGGTCTTCAAGTGTTTTGGACAAAGCCACCCCACTGATTGGAGGTAGATCACCATCTCCTCTCCTCGTGGGTCAACAGAACCAGTTTCTGGGATGGGAGGGTGTAACTGGCACCAGCTCTGCTTGATGCCTGTTGCACTGCGGAGCTGGTTGAGAAGCTGAGATTTCCACCAGCTGGACCAACAGCTATCCCCCCAGGGTCGCACCCACAGCAACCACCCACCCACCTGAGGTCACCCTTGCGTGGGATTCACAAGAAAGATGGTTTCTGCTGGTTTGGCTCGTGGTCCTGGGCTCGTAAAAGTGACTTGAGTGACAGAAAGTTCAGACGTGTGGGGCTTGGGTTTTGTTATTTTTAGAGCGAGGCAGGAATTGTCTACTTCTCTTTGATGATGAGCAAGAGGAGAACCGAGCTGTCAGGTCCTGTCTCCTTAAAGCTGTCAATAATCTGCGACGAGACCAAATGAGCAGATGAGGAGGAATTTTCCGCAGGGCTGGGCTGGCCCCGCGAGCCCAACAGCTTCTCTCTGCTTTCAGGGAGAAGAGCGTTATTATTTATTTTTCTATCCCAAATCCTCAACTTCTTTCCAAGCCATGTTCTGCTCTGTTGGTTTGTTCCTGCTGTCCCTTTCCACCCGATTGCCTCCTGCCTGAGGCTCTTTCATCCAGCACTTTGAGAGAAAAGGAAAAAAAAAAAAAATAAAATCACATTATCTTTGAAAACAACGATGACAAAAAACGTTGTTCACGCCGTGAACTTTCTGCGCGCTCCCCTTCCGCTGCCTCTCCGCGGGTGGGACGTAGCCGTGGTCCTTCGCCTTCCCTTCGCTGCCATCACCTCTTGTCCTGTCCCAACAGACCCCGCTCAAAAGTCTGTCTCCATCTTTCTGACAGTCCCCTTGAAGTCCTGAAAGGCCCCCAGAAGGTCTCCCCGGACCCTTCTCCTCTCCAGGATGAACACCCCCAGCTCTCCCAGCAGAGAGGTTCCAGCCTTCCCATCATCTCCATGGCTTCCTCTGGCCCCGCTCCACCAGGTCCCTGTCTCTGCTGTGCTGAGGACTCCAGAGCTGGACCCGGTCGTGATGGGTATGTTCAACAAGACCATGCTCTGAATGATGCTGGATGCTCTGAACGAGGAGGTTGTGAGGCATCTCCTCCAGCATTAAGAGCGCTCCGAAAATGAAGGGACGGAGAGTGTCGCTGGGAGGCTGGGGATGGGGGATGCTGCAGGGTGAGGAAGAGGCAGCGAGGGGGAGGTGACCACAAGTTTTTTCTGGCTCTTGGAACAGCAGGATGACGTGCGACACGTTGAGGATACATCTCTTCTTAGTGATGGTGGGGAACGCAAACGATACAACCTGCCTCTTCTCTTCCAGAACAGGGCTCATCAGCGGATCCTGCCCTCTGTCCTGATCATCTGGGCTTGCAAAGAGGTTGTGGAGTCTCTGTCCTGGAGATACTCCAAAGCCGTCTGGACGTGGTCCTGGAAATCCAGCTCTTGAGCAGGGATGCTGGACCAGATGATCTCCAGATGCCCCTTCCAGCACCGACCGGTCTGTGAACTTCACTGGAGGATGAAGAGCTGAGGTTTGTGATCCTTGAGGTTGTAGGAAAGCAGGAAAAAACTCTGTCCAACCCCTGTGATGACCCTCATCCTTGCTGGTCTGCTCTGGTGTTCACCTCGGGCTGCTCTTCTTCGGGATGTGACCATGTTTGTTCCCCGCAGACGTGCGTTGGTGTTTGTCAAGGCTCTCGCTGTGGTGAGATGCATGATGATGATGATGATGATGATGATGATAAAAAAGCCCTTTTGCTTAATTACCGGCCTCTTAAACACACAAGGATTAAATTTTTGCCCGTGCACCTAAACTTGGCCACTTTTGGTGCTTTTTCACTCTTCGCCGGGTACCTCGGGGAGATGCTCAGACCGAGCGGTGGCTTTGATTCCTTCCAGCCCGAGCAGAGTAGCCTGCACCAAGCCCAACCCACAGCGAGGAGCATGGCTGGGCTATTAACCGTCTCTCGGAGCTGGCCGTCGGTCCGGAGCCTCCCGCCGCGCTGGCACGGACCCCTCGCTCACGGCTGAGCGGACAAAGCCCCGCGATGCCTCTCTGTGCTCGTTCAGTCGAGGGTCCTCCGGAGCGAGGTGACAGATGGTGAGACCTCCGTGCCAGGCAGCGAGATTTGTGGATTTGGTGGTGACTTCACAGCTTGGCTTTAAGGTTCTTTTTTATCTTTTTAATTATTTATTTCATTTGTTTTTGCTGGATCCCGCGCTATGATTAGCACGGTGCCTTTGCGGCGTGAGATAAAGCCCCGTTGGGCTCTTTACCAGGGCGAATCAAATTCAGAATGTTAACACTGGCTGAGCTGGAGCAAGGAACGGGAAAGATTGAATCCAGCTCAAGTGGGCGTCACTTCTTTGGGTAGGACCTTTGAAGTCAGAGCTCAGTCCCCCCCCGGGCTTCTGCGCTCACCGGAGAGGAGAGGAGTTGGACGTGGGTCTGGAGCTGGTTTCTGGCCTTCCTCTAAAGCTCCTGGTTTCAGCTGAAATGGATCGTCCCTCTCCTCCTTCCTTGTCTCCTCTGTCCTTTTCCCCTCCTTCCTTTTCTTCTCCTTCCTTTTCTCCTTCCTTTTCCCTTCCCTCCTTTTCTCCTTCCTTCTT
>JANVCC010000222.1:95733-110721 GCA_025345505.1 Todiramphus chloris collaris
CATAGAATCAATCACAGAACCAATCATAGAATCAATCACAGAACCAATCATAGAATCAATCACAGAGTCATAGAATGGAAGGGTTGGAACCATGGGTTGGAAGGGACCTCCAAAGGTCAACAGTGACATCCTCGACTAGATCAGGTGGCTCAGGGCCTCATCGAGCCTGAGATCTTGGAGGTCTTTTCCAACCGTCGTGGCCATGGAGATGTCGTAAGCACCTTCAGGGGGAGGGCTGTGGCTTAAAAGGAACCTGTTAAGGTTGTGGCTTAAAAGAACCTTAGGTTCCCTTAAACCATCACCATCTCGGGGTGGCTTTGGAGAGGGTTGGCCACTGGCAGGTGTGGCACAGAAGGACAGAAGAGTTTTGCATGAGTCTTTTGTTGTTGCCTTAAGCTGTTGAGCTCTGGTTGTAGCTGTTGGGGGGGGGGGTCTGTAGTTTTGAAGCTGGAAGTCATTAATGAGAGTGGTGAGGAGGTCAAGTACTGGTCAAGCAGATCTGGACGCTCCAGGTTCAGGAGATACAAGCTGGGAACGTGGTGATCCTGTGTGATCTTCTCTGGGCGATCCTGCTCTGCCAGAGGGGTTGGACTGGATGATCTTCAGAGGTCCTCTCCAACCCCTACCGCAAGTAAGGTTTCTGCCCTGACATTTTGGTTCTTCCTTGACTTTAACCAGTTTGACCTTGCTCTCCAGGTCCCATCAGCGCTCATCTGCCCGATGCTCCCGGAAGAAATAAACACTCTGGGTTATGAAAGAGGGAGGAGAAACGCCTGAAGGACCTCTACCAGTGGTAGCGAGACCTGCCAGGCTGGAGGTCCTACAGCTCTGACTAGGCTGGGTTTTTTTTTGAGATAAATCTGTCTTAAAGAAGCCATATTTTGGTTTCCAGCATCTTGCCAGTCACGGAGGGGGCTTTGTGCAGACGGGAGCAGGGAGGTGAATCAGCCAACGAGAGGCAGCGTCACCGGTTCCTGCGGCGTGCTGCCAACGTGGCCAAAACCCATCTGGCAGCGGGGAGGGAAAAGATGCTGGATGAGGCTTCGGTGCTGAGGAGTTGGCATCTTGTTTGAGTTTCTCTTCTTCCCGCTCGCTGGAAGCGTTTCTCTGGGTTTGGCAGCTCATCCTCGTCGCTGGTTTGTGCTTCAGTGGGTTTGTCCTGTCTGGAGGAGGTGACAGGACCTGTGAGGAGTAGAGAAGATCCAAATCTGGGGAGGTAGCAGACTTTGCCAACTCAGCAGCAGCTCCTAACTCTTCCCTGAAGAGAAGAAGAAAATGCTGCGGTTCTGGTCTGAGTTGTTTAAAGACTTGGATTAAAATCCAGGCGTCACACGTGGCCTCTCAGGTCCTGTGCCACCAGACCTCAAGGGGTTTTCAGCAGCACGGGAGCTGTTGCATCCTGGAGCTCCTTCGCAGAACTCGTAGGGTACCCCAAAAAACATCAACGCGTGGTCGCTGATGGGGGTGTGGAGCAGCTCTGGAGAGTTGGAATGCTGGCCAGATGCTTTCCTTTCATCTCCAAGCTCAATCTCCAACGTAGTCGCACCTCCACGGTGGTTTTTGGAGGAGATCTCCTGCCCTGATCTCCCCAACTGCAGTTGGAGATGTTTCTTGGGTGTTCTGGAGGAGACTGACAGATGCTCGGAAAAGACAAGAGCCGTCATCTCCCCAAGTGGACCGCCCCAAGATCGGCCAAACACAAACCCCGGCGAGGACCTCAGGGGCGGACACTACGCTGCAAGCATCTGCAGTTGAGATGTTTCCCCTCTTCGTACCCTGTTAATGCAGGGGAGGTAAACATCTGCCTGGGGAGGGGGGCGGCGAGCGTGGGCAGGCTCGGTGGAAGACAAACCCAAGTCCTCCGGTGCGTGAAGAGCACCAGAACTAGAGTAACAGGTTGTCCAGAGAGGTGGTGGCTGCCCCATCCCTGGTGGCATCCCAGGGGAGGTTGGCCGGGGGCTCTGAGCACCCTGCTCTAGTTGCAGACGTCCTAGGATCGGACCTAGGTTCGATGTCCTAGGGTTGGACGAGGTGACCTTGAAAGGTCCCTTCCAACCCAAACCATTGTATGGTTCTAGATTCTGGAGGTGACACCAGCGCTGTGGGCCCCTCCCGTGCGATCGTGCGCTTGCCGTGCACTGACGCTTAGAGATCCACGGGGAAGCAGCTTCCAGTGACTCCAGAGTTCTGCCTCCAGGCTGCCCAGGAGCTGGGCAGCAAATGTTCTCCCCGCTCCTCGGTCCTTTCTTCTGGCCACCGTCTACCTGCTGACTCGCGCTTTCGAATCCAGGCTACGCTTCCTTTGCCAGAAGTGCTTTTAAAAAGGAAAGCGATCGAGGTCCTGCTGCTAAATTTACCTGCTTGCCTCTTTATCACAAAAGCTGGGGGGGGGTGGGGAGGATATCCACACATTTTCTGGTGCGGAGCCCAGAAGCTCCTGGAGGGCACGGCATGGCCAGGAGAAGAGCTAAGCAAGCAGAAATTGCCCGGCGTTAGTCACAGCCCAGGTGCTTTGACCTCCTCCCCATCTCCCAGGCTTTCAGAAAGACAAGAATTCAGCAATTTAAGGAGCTTTCCGGTGCGCGGAGCGGAGGCTGAGCTGCTGCTGTGCTGGCAGCATCACCAGCAACGTTCTGCATGCGCGGGACGTAGACCAGAGGAGAACTTGGGGGTGCTGGTGGATCGAAAGCTCAACGTGAGCCAACAGCAGCCCAGAAAGCCCCAGTCACAGCTTGGGTGGCATCCCCAGCAGCCTGGGCAGCGGAGTGATGGAGGGGATTCTGACCCTCTGCTCTGGGGACACCTTACTTAGACCACTGGCTCCATCTCTGGAGCTCCCAACGCAAGAAGGACATGGACCTGTGGGAGTAGGGACAGAGGAGGAACTGGGAGAGCTGGGACCCCTCGGCTGGGAGAGCTGGGGGTGTTCAGCCTGGAGAGGAGGAGGCTCCAGGCAGATGACCTTGTGGCCTTCCAGGATCTGGAAAGCTGGGGAAGGACTTTTTCTGAGAGCTGGTAGTGACAGGACGAGGGGTGATGGCTTCAAACTGGCAGAGGGGAGACTGAGGTTAGAGGAAGAAGTTCATCACTCTGATGGTGGCGAGACCCTGGCCCGGGTTGCCCAGGGAAGCTGTGGATGCTCCATCCCTGGGTGTGCTCAAGCCCAGGTTGGATGGGGCTTGGAGCAACCTGGTCCATGGGAGGAGTCCCTGCCCATGG
Organism: Todiramphus chloris collaris; assembly: GCA_025345505.1. NCBI lineage: Eukaryota > Metazoa > Chordata > Aves > Coraciiformes > Alcedinidae > Todiramphus > Todiramphus chloris. Next base: position 98,953 of record JANVCC010000222.1, read on the forward strand.
CAGGGGGGGGTTGGAACGAGATGATCTTGAAGGTCCCTTCCAACCCCAACCTTTCTGTGGTTCTATGAATATCTCACCGGCAGATACCACCCCGAATCTCTAGCGCTGGGATGAACCCAGGGAGGAGGAAGCAGCCGCACCGCGCCGTCCGGACCGGCACAAGCCGCCACTTCCCCGCCTTCCCGGAAGCGTTGCTGAGAAATGGGGGAAAAAAAAAAATCCCTGGATTTCTGCACCGTAAGGCGTCACCTCGTCTCTCCCCTCCTACGTGCACAGGAGCGAGCTGGGAATCTGGGTCACTGTTTCGCTTACAAAGGTACTTGCAGCGCTCGTGGTTTTGGGACAGAGACGTGGCTACGAATAATAATAATAATACGAATAATAATAATAATACGAATAATAATAATAATAATGATGATGATGATGATGTTTCTGGCTTTTCAGCACCAGTCCCCTTTGGCTTCGAGCTGCGGGCGACCCGCTTCCCACCCCTCCAGTGAGGTCTGACGAACCAGCCTCAGGATATTTGCTCTCTTGCTGCCTCCCCCAACGGGGTTTTGCTTCGTAGGGATTTCTTCCTGTTACCATTTTAATCCATGGATTTTAAAATTGTGATTCTACGATTGTTTTCGATTTTCTTCTGCCAGAGCAGAAAAACCTCGAGGTTTTCACCCGCACAGGGGAGTTTTGATGATGCTGGGAACCCCCCACCCAGGTCCGTCCTGCTTTCCCAGGGGGCTCACAGCTTCTTTGCCGTTGACCCCGCCGGCGTCGCGTAGCACAGCGCCCGTCTCGCGGTCGGAAACCCAACCTTACTGTGAGGACCGCGGGAGGCGAGAGGATGCTGACGGTGCCCCGGCACCTCCTGGCGCCGCAGCCCCTGAGCCCTCGGCCGGTAACTGGGAACAGAGGCTATTTTTGGAGCCCGGCAGCTAAATGCAGCCCAGCGCGCTGCCAGCTCCGTGATTTATGGAGCGGCAGCTCCCGCCTAATGAGCGCTCGTTGGGCGGCTGCCAGACCACGGCGGGTCTGGAAGTGGCTGCTTTTTTTCTTTTTGACGGGGGGGAAAGGTGGAAGGGGGGGATGCTGAGAGCTCGCATGGGAGGTTTGACTCTCTTTCTGGTTTTCCCAACCCCCTCGCCTTATAAAAACCACTCTGCCCGCAGCGTGGGCTCAGCCAATCCCCTGCCTGCCTTGGGCGAGCTGGTGGGGGAGCAGGAATAGGTGGGGATGGGGAAGGGGTTGTCGTCCCCAGGGGATGTTCCGTCCCTTGCAGGTGTGGAGAAGGGGCACAGCTGCTTATCTCCAGGGAGATGGGCTCCACGGTTAAACCAGGGCTTAAGCCCTTCGAGGTGCTCAAAGCTGTGCTGTGGCTGCGGGGATCCGTGGCCGTGCTCCGCTCTCCCACGCAGTAGTCTCGCAGTCGGCAGCGTGGGTGGGATTTCATCTTCATCCCTTTACCCCTGGTCTTAATTCCCAGAACCCCAGCGTGGTGGGGGTTGGAAGGGACCTCTGAGGATCATCTGGTGCCACCCTCCCTGCCCCATCCAGCAGGGGCACCCAGAGCAGGAGGCTCAGGGTCGCATTGTCCAGGGGGGGCTGGAAAGGCTCCAGAGAAGGAGACTCCCCAGGCTCTCTGGGCAGCCTGGGCCAGGCTCCGGCACCCTCACACCAAACAAGTTTCTCCTCCTGCTCCGACGGAACTTCCCCTCTCCCAGTTGGTGCCCGCTGCCCCTCGTCCCGGCACTGGGAAGAGTCCCTGGCCCCTTCTGCTCGCCCCCCACCCTGCAGATCTTTGGGACCAAGGTCCCCTCTCAGGCTTCTCTTCTCCAGCTCCACAGCCCCAGGGCTCTCAGCCCTTCCTCCCAGAGATGCCCCAGGCCCTTCCTCATCCTCGCAGCCTCCCTTGGACTCTCTCCAGCAGCTCCCTGTCCCTCTGGACCTGGGGAGCCCAGCACTGGGCACAACACTCCAGATGTGGCCTCACCAGGGCAGAGCAGAGGGGCAGGAGAACCAGAGAAGGAGACTCCACAGCCTCTCTGGGCAGCCTGGCACAGGCTCTGGCACCCTTACACCAAAGAACTTTCTCCTCCTGCTCAGATGGAACCTCCTGGGTTCCAGTTGGTGCCCGTTGCCCCTTGTCCTGTCCCTGGGCACCACTGAGCATAGTCTGGCCCCATCCTCTTGCCCCCCAGGGCCCTTTATCTCTTGCTCAGCATTGCTCAGCTCCCCTCTTGGGCTGCTCTTCTCCAGCTGCACAGCCCCAGGGCTCTCAGCCTGGCCCCAGCACAGAGATGCTCCAGCCCCTCAACGTCTTCGTAGCCTCCACTGGACTCTCTCCAGTAGTTCCTTGTCTCTCTGGAACTGGACAAAACACTCCAGAGGTGGCCTCACCAGAGCAGAGGTGGGGGAAGAACCTCCTTCATCTTCAGCTTGTGCTTACCCCTCAGAAAGTGGCGGTGTAGGTGACGGAGCCGGGGTCAGCGGTGTCTCCATCATCTCCAGCATCACCCTCACGAATGAGCTGGGCTGGGCAGCGATGACGTTACCTTCCCCAGACCCCTTGCGTTGCAATTAGCGCGGATATCCCCGGGAGCCAACGAAGAGACGCTCGCGCTCTCCAGAGGCTTCGGGTGTTTTGAGCGATGATCTGCGTTGTCTCCTCCGTAAATACCGTAACTAACGACGCACAATGGAAAATAATCCATCAGATGCAGACAGCTCTTAGAAACAGGGGGATTAAGGGGGATGAGTTGGGTGCTTTGGATGAGTAACAAGATCCAAGCACTGGAGGCAACATCCAGACAAAGCTTCTTCCTCTATAGGTTTATTGAAGGACGTATTTACTCCGTGTAAGCCCAGGGCTACTTGTGGCTCTCGAGCGGAGGAGCAGGGGATGGATTAATGTCTTTGCAACAGGTTCCTGCTTTTGGTGGCTTGTTTTGGTTTGGGTTTGGTTTTTTTTCCCCAAGATGAATCCGTGTGCTTCATCAGTCCAAGGCAGCCCGTCCTGGAGAAGCTTTGGGGGCCAGGATCTGCAGCGAGCGTAGCGCTGATGTAGTGCCCTACGCAACGGGGCGCTGACCAACCCGCTTGACCGTTGGAGCTTTGAGCAGCAGGTTGAACCGGGCACCTCCAGATATCCCTGCCAGCCTGAATTATTCCGTGATTTCCATCTATTTTAGGGTTTTTTTTTTGTTTGCCTGGGGTTTGGAAGGTTTATCTTGAAGGCCAATCCCATGTTTATGTGGAGAACCTGACAACGCTTCGCAGGCTTTTGGCACTTTGGATCCTACTTAACTCCTCTGCAAAATCCCCTTGTTTTTCCCAAGCTGGCTGTTTTCTTTCTCCCCTCGGCTCAAGTTGTAGCTCCCAAGAATCTAACGGCGAGAAAGCCTCGATGTGAAACCTGAGCACGTGGCCTCGGGTCTCATTTTTGCACGGGACCCACGGCAAAAATCGCGCCCGCTGAGATCGTGATTGCTCGCGGCGTTCTAACGAGCTCCAGCAATAGTTCTCCCTTCTTGGGCAGCTATCGTTGATCCTCCCCAACCCCCGGAAGCGACGCAGAAAACAGGATTTTTTCCTTTTTACTGCTTTCTTGGGGAGGAACAAGTCCTTTGGAGAACCTTCTGCTGGTACGCAACCCTACAGCTCAAGCTGACTTCAGAGCTCCATGGCTGGTGGTAACGGCGCGTGGTTGGGTTTTTTTTCCCCTTAACCATCCACCCTGAGAACACTTCACAAACATCCTCATGCTGGAAGGGGGGTGGTCTAACGTCTCCTGCTGGTGCCCCGTGCAGGTGGGATCCCTGGGGTGAGAAGTGAGGCTTGAACACTCACTGCTGCGCGGAAGGTGGTGGTCTGAGGAGGTCCCCTCCTCCCCCAGCCTTGCACCACGTCTTCAGATCTCCCATCCTTCTGTTGTCTTGGTCGCTTGGTGCTGATTTTTCCAACCAAGAGCCCTTCAGATGGTCTCTAGGTTAATGTTTTGTAGGGGGGTGATGACGTTTCCTTGCCTCAGCGAGATGTTTCTAGCAGGTCTTCCCTCTGCCTGTGTCCTGTCTCATCTTGTCCTGCCTTGGTTGGACTCAATGAGCTCCAGAGGCTCCTTCCAACTTATTATTCCATGATTCCGTGATCTTAATGGGGCTCCTCTAACTGCCAGTGCCACCTGATGGTCACAGAATTAGAGGATCATAGAATCACTCAGCTTGGAAAAGACCTTTAAGATCATCGAGTCCAACCACCAACCCTAACCCTCCCACCGCTCAGCCCTGTCCCCAGGCACCACGTCTAGAGGGGTTTTAAACCCCTGGAGGGCTGGTGCCTCCACCCCCTCCCTGGGCAGCCTCTTCCAAACCCTGACGACCCTTTCAGTGAAAAAATAATGTTCCCTAATGTCCGGTTGAAACCTCCCCGGGTGCAGCTTGAGGCCCTTCCCTCTTCTTCTGTCACTAGTTCCTTGTGAGGAGACCAGCACGATTTCCTGTCAGGTAGTTGTAGAGAGCAAGAAGGTCCAACCGGTGATAAATGACTCCTTGTCCAGTGTCCCTCTCTGCCAAACCGCGGTCTGGAGATCACCGTGAATTTATTTGGGATGATTCTGGCCGTGCCTCCCCATCCACCTGAAGGGAGGAGGGTGTTGGTCTCTCCTCCCCGGTCACCGGTGACAGGACGAGAGGAACTGGGCTGAAGTTGCACCAAGGTGGGGTTGAGCTTGGACATCAGGAAGAGTGGAGAGAGTGGAGCAGGCTGCCCAGGGAGGGGGTGCGATCCCCACCCCTGAAGGTGCCCAAAACACATCCAGACGTGGCACTTCAGGACACGGTTCTGTGGTCACCCCACTTGGCGATTGGACTCGATGCTCTTGAAGGTCGTTTCCAACCCTCGTGCTTCAATGCCAAGACGCCGCGACGCCGTCACCCAACATCGGGTACCGGTCACCGCTGCCCCAGAGGATTCTGGGGTTGTGTGGATGCGTTTGGGGACGGGACTCGCTGGTAGGAGCGAGGGTGACCGATGGGCTCGGCGTCGCCAGCGGCGCGCGGAGCGGGATGCAGCCATCGGCCCGTCGTCTTCCGAGGATTGATCGCCAGCGTCTCCACGGCGCTGTGGCTTTGAAGCCTTTTTACTTAAACACAGGGAGGGGAGGGGGGGAAGAAACCAAACCTGATTACTGAGCAATTTGGAGTCTTCTTCTCGGCCCCGATTCTCTCCATTGCCTCAAGCAAATCTTCGCTCGTAGGCGCCACGGGCTCTGGGGGAGGGGGCTGAGCCGGGTTTGCGGCTGCTGCAGACGAGCCGGCCGTGGGCTCGTGTTGGTAATTTCACAGCCTCGCGGGCTGCTTGTTTGTTTACTCTTCTCTGGCAAGAAAAAAAAAATAACAAAAAAAACCAACCTGCGCAAACAATCCATAAATCTGCTCCGGGCTTGGAAGGGAAGCGTGGATCGACTGCGTGGCTCGTGCGCTTCCTAGAGGGCAAAGAAAGGGTGATGTGAGAAGATAGGAAAGGAGAAGGTGTTTCAGAGAAACATAGAGTGGTTGGGCTTGGAAGGGACCTTCAAGATCATCTCGTTCCAACCCCCCTGCCACGGGCAGGGACTCCTCCTACCAGGCTGCTCCAAGCCCCATCCAACCTGGGCTTGGGCACATCCAGGGATGGAGCATCCACAGCTTCCCTGGGCAACCTGGGCCAGGGTCTCACCACCCTCAGAGTGAAGAATTTCCTTCTCATTTACAATCTCAATCTCCCCTCTGCCAGTTTGAAGCCATCACCCCTTGTCCTGTCACTACCAGCTCTCAAAGTCCTCCCCCAGCTTTCCTGTAGAACCCCTTCAGATCCTGGAAGGACACAAGGTCACCTCCCTGGAGCTTTCTCTTCTCCAGCCTAAACACCCCCCAACTCTCCCAGCAGAGGGGTCCCAGCCCTCCCATCATCTTCACAACCTCCTCTGGTGCCACTCAGACAGGTCCATGCCCTTCTTGCGTTGGGAGCTCCAGAGCTGGACCCAGCGCTCTCCCCAGAGCAGAGTATTCTGTATTTTGGGGTTGTGCATTTTGGGTGCATTTTAGGGTTTTTTTTTTTTTTTTTTGTATGTTTTTTGGGGTTTTTTGTGCATTTTGGTGTTTTGTGCATTTTATGTTCGTGCATTTGGGCTTTGCATGTATTTCAGGTTTGTACATTCTGGGTTTTCATGTATTTTGGGGCCTTCTTTTTGTATTTGGGGTTCGCTCATTTTGGTTTTCTTGCTTCTTTTTTGACTTTTGAGGATGTAGCGAGCTGGGGAATTGCATTTAAAATCTCCTCACCTGGTTCTGCCTTTCCCTGTGCACACGAATTCCCATTTTTATCCAATGTTGTGGTTGTTCTCTCCTCCCCAGGACTGAAATATTTTAGGCTGTTTGGCTTATAAAACAAGTTTTCGAGCCTGGGTGTGATGAGTTGGGTTAGAACTTCGCAGCATCGCGGCTGGTTCAGTGAAATTCAAAGGCAAAGAAAAAAAGGGGGGGGGGGAATAAAGAAAAATAGGGGCAAAAAATGGTGCAAATTGCCCAGGGTGGTGCAGATGGGAGAGATGGCTGAGGAAAGGAAAGGAAAGGAAAGGAAAGGAAAGGAAAGGAAAGGAAAGGAAAGGAAAGGAAAGGAAAGGAAAGGAAAGGAAAGGAAAGGAAAGGAAAGGAAAGGAAAAAAGGAAAGGAAAAGAAAAGAAAAAAGGAAAGGAAAAGAAAAAAGGAAAGGAAAAAAGAAAGGAAAAAAGGAAAGGAAAAAAGGAAAAAAGGAAAAAAGGAAAAAAGGAAAAAAGGAAAAAAAGGAAAAAAGGGGAGAAGGGGAAAAGGGGAAAAGGGGAAAAGGGGAAAAGGGGAAAAGGGGAAAAGAAAAGAAAAGAAAAGAAAAGAAAAGAAAAGAGAAAAGGAAAAATTAAATGGGCAAACCAAAGAAACATCCCAAACGCCACGCCCAAGCAAACAAAAAGGCACCAAAAAAACCCTAAATTGAAAAGAATTTAAAAACAACCCAAGAAAGAAAACAGCAATGTTTACAAACAACCCTAAAGAAACAGTGTCTGGAGGGTGCTATCAATCAAATGTTGAAATTACAGCTTCGTTAACCGTTTGGAAGTGGAAAATCAGCATTTCCGCGCCGCAGCTGCTTCCTCGTGGCCTCGCATGCCCGTTCTCCCCCTTCCCCCTCCCCGGGCCCTTGGCGACGTCGTTTACGGGCACGGGAACCGCTTTAATTTTCCTCGAAGATCCCAACCCGCAACAATTTCTCGCTGCTTTTCAGGCAAATCCATGGGGTGGCCACCAGGTCGAGAGGTTCCTCCTGGCGAAGCTCCCCGTTGTCTCCGCGCTGCTTCATTTTTTTTTTTCCATCGGGATCCCAGAAACACCCGGCGGAAAATTTAGGAAAATCCCATTTTTTTGAGGTTATTTAGGAGAAATCAGCCCTGCTCGGTGGTTTTTTTTTTTATTCCCCTTCTCTTCAGACCTGGACAACTTCTTCCCCGAGTGGTTTCCTACATCCAGGGAAGGTGGGAAGGAAAACGTTTCTCCTGGCAGGAAACTCAGCGGATTTTTGCCAGCTCTTTGAAAGGAAAAAGCGCAATTAACGGCTACGGCGACGGAGAAATTTCACGCGTTTCTAGCCCTTGATCTCCAGAGATAAAAGCCCCTTTATCATCCGATGCCAACAGCAGCCGTACACAAGCTCAATGGGGCATTAAATGCACTATGAAGTATTTAAAAGGCCATTGAAGAAGAAGACAAGGGGTGAGGTGGAGAGGGAGGGAGGGAAGAAAAATAAGAGTTGGAGAAGAAAGAAAATTAAACCGGGCGCATCTCTCCGAATCCGCGTCTCCTGGTGATGGGATCTGGCCAAACCTAAGTGATGCTTCCTCCAGTCCTGGTCTCTACCAAGCTCGGGAGGTCTTCTCGATGAGGAAAAGGGTGGTGGGACACTGCAACGGGTTGCCCAGGGAGGTGGAGGCTCCATCCCTGGAGATATTCAAGGTCAGGCTTGGTGAGGCTCTGAGCAACCAGGTCTAGTTGAGGATGTCGCCGCTTTCTGTGGAGGGCGTGGACTTGATGACCTCTGGAGGTCCCTTCCAAGCCCGTTCATTCTACGCTGAACCTGGGCATGATGGAGGCGCAGACCCTCGGGGAGGTCAACTGCTGCTCTTCATCCTCTCCACATCTCTCCTCGGAGATGTGATTTCCCTGGAGTTCTGGGGTTTGACCCCCCTCCGTGGGGTCATAAACCTTTGAAGAAAAAGGAGAACATCCTTTCGGTGACCCCAACAACTCCCCAGGTGGCCCTGACCCAAAAAAAACCCACAATTTTGGGCCCATCCTTGACGTTCTACCAACGGCTGCAGCCTCGGCGGTGGCAGCTCCATCACAGCAGGTTCTGGAGATGTTTCTCCTCACCCAGCAGCCGCGTGGGCTGGTCCAGGGTTTTTTTTTTTTATTCTTTCAGCAGCTCCTCTTTTTTTTTTTTGGGATGCGTCTCAGAAACGGCGAAGTCGAACCAAACCCGTGGACATCGGCGAGTCCTCTCCGGGTGACAGCCTCGGGTTGTCCTCTCGAGCCAACGGCCGCTTCCCGCGTCCTTCCTCTGCTGAGGGATTGGTGGGAGGGGGCTGGAAAACACGGGGGACACCGCTGGGGGGCTTTGGGGACAGGCTGAGATGATGATTGTCATTGCTATTATTATTATTGCTATTATTTTGCTATTATTATTGTGCTGTTATTAGTATTAATATTAATAATAATAATATTCTTATTATTATATTGCTATTATTACTATCCATACTTATGGTACTATTATTGCCATTATTATTGTTGTTACTGTTATCACTGTCGTTGCTATTATCACTATTATTGCCACTACTATTATTAATATTGCCATTATATTATTATTATTGCCATTATTGTTATTGCTATTATCGCTATTGTTTCTATTATTGCTATTGACATTGTTGTTATTACTATTATTTGTATTTAATAATGATCTTCGTGATTAATATTATATTTACATTTAATATTACAACGATATATTCCATATATTGCATATTAATTAGTATATTTAAACTATGAAATATTAGTATTTAACATCTATGAATAGTATTTATTAATAATAATTACATGTAATATTATATTTATACTTATATATTTCATATATTGGATGTTATTTAATGTAGTTAATCTATTAAATATTAGTAATTAATATCTGTTCTTTATAATAAATAATTATATTTAATATTATATTTATACATTTCATATATTGGATATTATTTAAGTTAATCTATTAAATATTAGTATTAATACCTATTATTTATAATTAATAATATTTCCATTTAATATTTTATTTATATATTTCATATATTGGGTGTTATTTAATGTAGTTAATCTATTAAATATTAGTAATTAATATATAATATTTATAATTAATAAAAATATTTGCATTTAATATGCTTATATGTATATATTTCATCAATTGGATATTATTTAATATATCGAATCTATTAAATATTATTAATTAATAACAAATATTTACATTTAATAATAAATAATCTCATCAAAAGCGGGACGTTGGATCAAGTTGACAACCCGAGGGCGTCACCCAGAGAGGGGCCGGGGATGTCCGGTCCCATTTAGTAATTTATTGATATTATTATTACTATTATTTTTAGTACTATTATCGCCACTATTATTACTTATTGCTTTGATGAGTATTGTTGCTATTATCGTTGCTATTATCGACATTATTTATTACTGCTATTATCGCTTTTATGGCTATTATTACTCTTGTTGGTATCTGCATCAATATTAGCATTTAATATTAATTATTAATTATTCTATATGTGTGCTTCTACTGTGATGTTTTCAATTCTTTTACCTGAGCATCCTTATTAATTATTATTATTATTAAATGCATTTCTCTATGCATTTTTGTAGCTGTTTCTTTTTCTCTTCTTTTATAGACGTCGTTATTATTTATTCCTGAATCCATTAATTAATATTTTTCCCAAGCATTTCGCATGTATTTATATTAATAATTACATTCCAGCTGTTTTTCTGTGCGTGGTTTTACTAATATTTACGTTTCCTTTCACGTTTTTATTAATATTTATATTTACATTGCTTTTCTGTGCGTGTTCTTATTAGTATTTATGTTCCCATTATTATTTACTCGTGCTTTTATTAGTATTATTAGCACTGTTTTCATCATTTTTAATTGTGTGCTTTTATTAGCATTGCTTTCTAAATTATTTTATTAATAACTGGTTTTATTAGCATTGATTTCTAAATTATTTTTATTAATAAATGTTTTTATTAGCATTGATTTCTAAATTATTTTTATTAATAACTGGTTTTATGAGCTTTGATTTCTAATTGATTATTATTATCTGTATTATTCCCAGAGTTTACGTCGAAATTCCTTATACACGTGCGGGTTTATTAGTTTCTGTTTAAATTATTTATTAGTAGTTATGTTTCATTTCTTTTCCCACGTGTGTTTTTATTCGTGCCGATGTTGAAATTCTTTGTACCCCTGTGTTTTTCTAATTATTCATTTATTTTCCTATCTGCCTTTTTATTCATACATTTTTAAATTATTTTCATACCCTTTTATTCGCACTTAACGTTTAAATTAATTTGTCTTATTATTACCATTTATTTTTGAGTTCTTTTTCCACGCGGTGTTTTTCTTGTTGACGTTGAAATCATTCCTGCCTGTGATTTTTAATTAGTATTTATGTGTAAATTATTTTTCCAGGCGTGTTTTTGCAATTATTTATTATTTAATTACTTATACACGTGTGGTTTTATTAGTATTTATTATTTATTTATACACGCATGGGTTTATTAGTATTTATTATTTAATTATTTTTACGCGTGGTTTTCCTAGTATTTGTTATTTAATTATTCACACACATGTAGTTTTGATAGCATTTATTAATTAATTATTTTTCCACGCATGGTTTTATTAGTATTTATTAATTATTTTCCCACACGTGTTTTTTACAAGTATTTATTATTTATTTCTTTTTCCGCACGTTTTTATTAGTATTTATTACTTAATTATTTATACACACGTGGTTTTACTAGTATTTATTATTTAATTATTTGTACGTGCATGTTTTTACTAGTATTTATTATTTAATTAATGTTACACACCTTTTTAGTATTATTTATTATTTCGTTATTCATACATGTGTGGTTTCGCTATTATTTATTATTTAATTATTTTCCATGCGTGGTTCGACTAGTATTTATTATTTCATTAATTTTACACACCTTTTTACTAGTATTTATTATTTAATTATTTTTCCACGTGGCTCTGCTAGTATTTATTATTTAATTAATTTTCCATGCCTGTTTTGATTAGTATTTATCCCACCAGTCTGGGATTCTGGGATCCTGTGGTTCTGGGATTGGCCTTCCCTCCCGCGATGGAAGGGGCAGGGAAAGGGAAAAGGGGGAAAGGGGAAAGGGGAAAGGGGAAAGGGGAAAGGGGAAAGGGGAAAGGGGAAAGGGAAAGGGAAAGGGAAAGGGAAAGGGAAAGGGAAAGGGGAAAGGGAAAGGGAAAGGGAAAAGGAAAGGGAAAAGGAAAGGGAAAAGGAAAGGGAAGGGGAAGGGGAAAGGGAAGGGGAAAGGGAAGGGGGAAAGGGAAAGGGGAAAGGGAAGGGGAAAGGGAAGGGGAAAGGGAAGGGGAAAGGGAAAGGGAAGGGGAAAGGGAAAGGGAAAGGGGAAAGGGAAA
>JANVCC010000225.1:0-17972 GCA_025345505.1 Todiramphus chloris collaris
GAAGTCTGCTACAGGCCACCTGACCAGGAGGATCAACTGGATGAGGCCATCTACAGAGAGGCAGACAGAGAGACAGACAGAAATAGCTTTACATTTATGGGTCTTCGTCCTTCTGGGGGACTTCACAAACCCCAGTGTCCGCTGGAGTGACAACACAGCAGGACAGAAGCAATGCAGGAGGTTCCTGAAGTCTATTGTTGATAAAATTCCTCCTCTAAAGGACCGAGGAGCCAAGAAGGAGAGGGGCTCTGCTGGACCCTCTGCTCAGCAGTCACAAGTGACTTGTTGGAAATATGAAGGTCAAAGACAGCCTTGACTGCAGTGACCGTGAGATGAGCCCAGGTTTTCAGGAGCACCCTGTGGTAGTTTCAGTGGGAGAAGAAAGCCAGATGTGGTGCAGCCTTAGCTCTAATGAGATACATTTAATGATATTCTTGGTATTGGTGGCTGTAATCTAAAGACTTTTATGTTCATATTAAATTTCAAAATTAAATAAAAGTATATCTTGCATGATAAGGGAAATATATTACCTCTCTTCTTCACTGTGTAGCTCCCAGAAGACGAGAGCTCAGCAAGTTAGTTCCTCTAACCAGTGGTCAGTTGCTGACGAGATGGATTAAAAGAAATTAAAGTCCTCAAGTCTGGCTGCTTGGCACCAGTCACTGAATCTCTTCCCACAGGTTTGACACCCAACTTTTCAGACACAGTTTCCTGTAGAATAATTTAAGTACCACTTATGACCACTAATTACCGGCCTGCAACTGGACTTTGTGCTGTTAATGAGCATGCTCTGGACTTGGCCACTCAACCACTTTTCAAGCCACCTCACTGTCAGCTCATCCAGCCCATGCAGCAGCAACTTGGCTATGGAGATCTTAGAGGAGACAGTGTCGAAGGACTTACTGTATTCCAGGTAGACAACATCCACTGTTCTTTCCTTACTTACCAGCCTGGTCATTTTGTCACAGAGTGTTATCAAACTGGTCATGCATGACTTCCCCTTGGTCATTCCATGCTGACTACTGGTGATGACTTTCTAGACCTTGAAAAAGAGAGTCAGGCGGTGTACATGGCACAGGGGGGGGAGCAGGGCACAGAATCTATTAATCTTGGTATATTTCAAGCTTGTCTTCCTGCACCTGGCGATTAAGAATAACCCATTGTGTGAAGGCCACCTCGAAACTGGTTAGAGTCAGTAGAAGATCTGGAAAGATACCAGCCATCAACTGCGGCTGCGTCGATCGTGGGGTCAAATATCGAACAACCGAGGAAGACTACTTACTTCCTCCCGAAGACCCCGGCTGCAACCACCTGTCTGGAATGCGCATGTGCCAGCTGTGGGAGGAGACTTCTCGGAAATAATTATAATAGCCACACCAATTCTAAGAACTAATTGTACTAATCCCTCCCTTGTTAATGCATATGTATCAATGCTTTCAATAAATGACTGTAAGGTGCAGGGGCAGGTATGCATGTTAGGAGGAATGATCCCCCATGCATCCGGCGCCGTCAATAAAGAATATCTGCTGCTTAAGAAATTGGAGAATTGTCCTTTTTGGAATCAATCTGGCACCCCAGATATCATCTCAAAACTCGACACACAAATACAGGTGATAAATCTTAACCGAGTAACAGTCCAATAGGTCAAAAACCAAAGTATAACTCACTCACAACACAGCCAAGCTCACAAACGATAAATCTTAACCGGGTAACAGTCCAATAAGTCAAAAACCGAAGTATAACTTACAACACAGCCAGGCTTACAAGCGATAAATCTTAACCGAGTAACAGTCCAATAAGTCAGAGACCAAAGCGTTCAGAAACAGATGGCAACTGAATGCCGACCAGATGGCAACTGAATGCCGACCAGATGGCAACTGAATGCCGACCAAATGGCAAATGAATGCCGACCAGATGGCAAATAAATGCCGACCAAATGGCAACTGAATGCCGACCAAATCGCAAATGAATGCCGACCAGATGGCAAATAAATGCCGACCAAATGGCAACTGAATGCCGACCAGATGGCAAATGAATGCCTACCAGAACCCTGATGTATATTCGAGTGCTAGCTTACTGGAATATACCTCGCCCCGCAGAGTAGCCACCTCTGTCTCACGGGCGATCCCAATTACAGATGACTAGTCAACCCAGACTGAAACCTATTAATACAGTTACTGAAACCTATTAATATAAAGAATATTGCTGCTTACCAAACGGGTCCTTGTCTGCCCCGCAGTGATCCGATGAGGCAAGGAGTCCCTCCGGAGAATTCCCCGGGGGCGCCCAAGGGAGTCCTATTCTCAGCGGGTCCTGCGGTCCAGCAGGGAGGGTCCCATCTGGGGTGCCAGATTGATTCCAAAAAGGACAATTCTCCAATTTCTTAAGCAGCAGATATTCTTTATTGACGGCGCCGGATGCATGGGGGATCATTCCTCCTAACATGCATCCAGCGCCGTCAATAAAGAATATCTGCTGCTTAAGAAATTGGAGAATTGTCCTTTTTGGAATCAACCTTCTTGTGCCTGGTCATGCTTTCCAGGGGTAAGTGCTCCTCCAGCTTCCCAGAGATTGCCTGCTCAAGAAGAGGATGAGAAGAAGGTTGTGGCACAGAGCTGCCATTTTCATTCGCTTTCAGTTTGGCTGCAAAGACCTCTCCTGCTCTTGGTGTGTGTCACTGTAGATGGGTTGTTTCTGCTGCCCTTCTTCCCCTGCTGTGCCTGACACAAAACCTTTGCTTCATTCTTCTCCTGGGCAATCAGCAGGCAGAAAGACAGGAAAAACTGCTGACATCAGCTATGAAAGCAGTTCATAGATTGCCTTTCGTCCATTTAACACCTAGTTCATTAATTGGCATTGTGACTGGGCTCTGTGTTGTGCTTGTGCTGCTGTTTGGCCTGACCCTCCTGTCCGAGCTCATGATGAAATCTTTCCAAATTTGTCTCCTGTTGATCAAAGTGCAACAAAGGGCCTGTAAAAGACAAAGGGCCTGGACATCAGCTCCTCCAATGCAATGTTGCCAAGGGCTCTGTTAGATGCTCTAAGTGTGTCTTCTGTCACGCTCTGCAACATCCCAAATGTCACCAGAGGTTTGCCTGTGAGCAAAGCCCCTGCTGTCCTTACCATGAGCTCAGCACCACCACAGAAGACTAGGGTCAGCATTACATCTTCAGGGTTCAGCTCTAGGTTAAACCACACATACTCAACAGATGATTTTGGTGTGTGGGGTGGGCGGGAGGTGTTTTCCCCTCCCATGATGATCTTCATATCAGCCCTGCACTGGGATACAGGAAGGACTCTGGCCATTGCCAGGTGCGAGTGAACAGCTTTTCACTTCAAACACCAAAAACACTGCAGCTGGACTAGAGTCAGAGCCGTCTGGCACCCCTCCTGAGCTACCCCTGAGATCTTCTAATCTGACCTCACAGTCTGGTGAAGCTACAACTGTGAGAAAATAAGCCACAATGCTTCTAATTATACAAGCTTGTGTAACTGTAGTTCATTGGCTCACCACAGAACTTCCTCCCTGAGCATGCTTGCTGAAAAATGCATGAGAACAGAGCAGGATGTTCATCCATGGCCTGAGCGGCCACACAGCTCCACCAGCCCTCTCATACCTCCCCCAAAGTGGTACAGCTGGAACAACCCAAGGGGTCCATCACTGCTTCCCACCTGTCTCCTGTACCTCCCATGGTGCACAGCAGGGCAGGAAGGGCATTTCAGAGCCATGGGACATAAAAAACCAATCCATGTAATGTCCCAAGGACACTGGTCCATGGTGGCTGTATTGTCAGCATTTGCAGTCGTGTCCACGTTGCACTTGGCAGAACTGGAGTTGTCTCCTGCTATGGGAAAGTGCACTTGGATTTTTGCTACAGGAGAAACACCAACTTCTTCTTTGTGCTGAAGATCAACAGGCACCTCAAAGGAAGTAGAAGAAATTTCAAGGGAAGACCCTGAAGGGAAAAAACAGGCACCAGGGGAGGTTGATGTTGGATACTAGGAAAAAATTTTTTACTGAGATAGTGGTGAGGTCTTGGAACAGGCTGCCCAGGGACGGGGTGGAAATCACCATCCTGAAGGTGCTTAAAAAACATCCAGATGTGGCAGTTCAGGACATGGTTTAGTGGCCATGATAATGTTTAGTAGATGGTTAGACTTGATGATCCTGAAGGTCATTTCCAACCTTAATGATTCTCTGACTGTGGGGTGAATTCCCCACTCAGGATGGTGGCCTGAGTGAGCCAGACAAGCCCATGCCCTCTCTGTTTGGGTGAGGTGAGTGCTGGTGATGGCTGTAGGTGTGGATTTTGGTCTGCAGATACCTCATGTACAATTTCCCTATGGTAGTTATATAGTTTATTCAGTTCTATGTGTGTGAAAAAGAGGATGTGAAAGAGAGGGCACCTTGGAGGAGGGCAAGAGTGATGAGGAGGAGAAGGTTGGGTGGGAGAAAGTCTAGATGTGCTTGGGAAAACCCATGTGAGACTTTCTCAGTATAAGAAGATTCATTGTACTGTACCTGCATTCACAGTGATTTTCTCAATTGCTGTAGAGTAAGGGAAAAAACACAAGAGTTAACCAATGAGTGATGGCCCAGAACCCACAACACACCCCATGGAGGCTGCAGCTGAGGGGAGATAGGTGGTCATGGCCCTGATTGAGATCTGACCTCAAGTTGCTCAATCTGTTGGTCCTGCAGACAGAAAACTGATGGAGTTCTTCCCAAGCTCTCACCTGACGCCCACCCTGTCTCTTCGGTCCTGAACTAGTCCGATGAGGTGGTTGGTTCCTGAGATGATTTTGGTCTGATATGTCCTTCCCTGAACACTTGGGTTCCTGGGAAAAGGACACTGAGCTCACCAGAGGGTCCTGCTCTTGCTACTTGTGATAGTTGAAGGGATGAGAACAAAAGGCGTTTGAATCCACCTGACAGGGAAGTCTTCAGGGGAAGGAACTGCCACCTTCCTGTGCTGGAGGCTGGTGAGCCAAAGGGGATCTTAGGACTGTGGCATCTTCATCAACTCTTCATCTGAGAGAAGAGGATGAGTATCTGAGCTGTGCTTTGTGAAAGCAAGAAAAGCTCTCTCCAGCTGAAGGAGGGAAGGTGCTTTTGTGTAGGCATCAAAGGGGGTACTCTGAGAATGAGATCTGGCCTACCTTGCTTCTTCAAAGTTCTTTCCTCAGAGACTTTTTTCTTAGAAGTCTTTTTTTTTTTTTTTCTGTAATGTTGAAAGAACCAAATGAGAGAAGCACAAAGGAAACACCAGGAGGGGGATACTGGTGTCATACGTGCCATTAGATAGGAAAAAACATCTGAAAGCATCCAGGCCATGGCATAGCAAGTTGCATCGTCAGGGAGAGTGTGTGAACAGCTTATGCTGGAGTGGGACAGAAGAGGTGCAGAACTTGTATTTAGCCCAACCATGTTGTATTGTGTGAAAGGGATGAGCTTTTTGTCCAGGTTTTACCACTCTGTCCTTGTTCATATTGCGTCAGCAGCTCAGTTCCTGAGCAGTGTAAGGAATATGGGACAGAGCCTCCTCAAATCTCACCATTCCTGTTGCATCAGTAATCCCCATTGTCCACCTTGAACCCTAATTTGGTCTAGACCCTCTAGGGTGATGGGATGGGGTTGGGGCATCTGAGAGAGAGGTCACTTTGCCTAGTGGTGGGCCTGTGACCACACTGACAGCTAGGTGCACGCTTCCTGCAGGTCTTGGGTCCTATCCCCCCACCTTGTGTGGATAAGTCCACCCCCCACCATCACCTAGCAGGGGGTGGAAGGAGGTCTCAGCTCTTTTGTCTTGTTCAGTGACCCCTCCTCCTGCATGGGTGGGTTTCAGTGAGGCAGATAAAAATGTCTCCTTACCTCTGAATAACAGGAAACCACAGTCAGCCAATGTGAGAAGAAATAAAATGAGCAGTACCCGGAAGTGTGGGACCGATGGTGACATACGTGGAAAAATGTCACATTTGAACAGAAAATACCTGTGTGTCATTAGTGGGAGAAGCATGTTGCCAAGAAACCAGCTCTCCTTGGGTTGACAGCTCTCCCTTGGAGTCACAGCTCTGGCTTGAGCCAGAGTTTGGTCCCATTTCCTGACAGTTTCTCTCAGTCCATAACCAAATCATTAAAATGGTCTTTCTGAGATCCCAGACTCCACCTGCCATAGAGGACAACGTTCCTTTGGCGGAGAAAAACTATGCTGTGGGATAGGTTTGCCTCTCAGCTCCCTGCTGTTCCTTGGAGCCAGCAGGGAGAAGAGATGTGGCTTTATACTCCTCTTCACATATGAATGCGTAGGAATATAGAAGTGGCCATAGATGATCCCATCGAAGCTGCTTGAAAGGGACAAAGTGGGGTGCTCCACACACAGACTGCTGAGTCTGAGCTGCATTTCAAAGGAATTATTTCCTGGGCAATACCAGGAACTGGGCACCAGCTGGAAGCTTTTTCTCTCTCCTATCTCAAGAACATAGATAATCTCCTTTAGACGAGGGTTTGTTTTTTTCCATCAGTGACTCCAGGCTGACCATCTCCACCTGACATCATTATAGCCTCCTGTATACAAATGATGCCTACTGCCCAGCTGGGAGATGACCTGGCAGCCCAGAACTTCTCCTTTGCCCAGCTGAGAAGTCACAAGAGTGAAGACAGGGGGGCTGTTCACCTCAGTCCAACAGTCACAGCTCCTGAGCACGTGTAAGACCACATGACAGACAGAGTGACTGCTACAGGTAGCCAGCCCCACGTATGTGCTCCCAGGAAGTGGTGATGGGGTGTGAGAAAGAAAAACTCAACCCAGCCCCACACTGCTCCCTGCAAATTTGTCTGGACACTTTAATTAACTCTCGGTCTTAAATCTCTGCTCTTGGTTGCACAAGTCTCTCTGTCCATGCTCTGAGATGGAGGGAAAAGGAAGAAGAAAAGCTGTGCACCCACTCCCATGTCTTGGTTTGGAGGACAGGGAAACCATCCTGGGTGCTCTCCTGTGGACACATGTCCCTGAGGACCATCAGAATGCAGAGTGATGGTGCATCAGTTCTGACACAAACCTGCTCTGGTTTAGGGAGTGGCACCGGGGTTGGCTTTGCTGCACTGCACTAAAAAACAAGCCCTTTTCTGACTCTGTCTCTCTTGGGGGACTTTGATATTTTCAGTATGGAATGGACTGTCCTTATCTCAGTTGCCATAGCAAGACTTTTGTTGTGAGAACTTTATTACTGGTCAATATTCTGTCCTGATGTGTTCCATGCAGGAGCTCATCACCCTGCCCTGCAGCGTCTGGATACATCCCTGCAGCCCAGAAGAGGTGGTTTAAGGCAAGGAGATATCCTGCTGAATGCCCCCTACTTAGCACCGCAAGTGAACCTTATTTCAGGATTAAAGCTGGATTACCTGTTGACAGGTAAGAAAGATCTCCATGTCTTCAGTCTATCAGAGAGGACTTTTGATCAGTTCATTAAGGGATTAACTTTGAGTGGTGAAAGAGAGATGAAGAATTAAATATTAACTCCAGGTGTGGCTCTGGCTGAAGATCATATCTCATGGCACTGAGGTGAGGCTGCCTGGTCTGTAGTTACCTGCACCTTCCTCTTGTCCTTCTTGGAAGTTGGAAAGATGGATCCAAGACCACCATGGGGCATGGCAGGTAGGACAAGTTGCACTGGGTCCTTCCTGCCCTAGATGCTGTACACATCCCTACGGAATACATCTTCTGCCCAGCAATGGGGGGCTCTGACTCTTTCTCCATTCATCTTGACAGAAACCCTGGAACTCCAGCTCCCTGCCACTGGAGAAGATGAATTCCAGGCACTGGCACAAGCTGCAAAGCAGCTTGGCAAAAAAGGACCTAAGTGTTCTGGTGGACCCCAAGATGAAGATGATCCCAGCAATGTGCCCTTATGTGCCAATGATGTCCTTGACAGCATTGGGAGGACTGTTGCCAGCAGGTCACGGAGGTGATCCTTCCCTTCTCCTCAGCACTGGAGAGGCCACACTGGCTGTTCTGGGCTTCCAAGAACAAGAGAGACATGGACATACTGGAGAGAGTCCAGGGAAGGGCCACACAGATGATGAAGGGACTGGAGAATCTCTCAGATGAGGAAAGGCTGAGAGAACTGGGACTGTTCAAGGTGCAGAAGAGAAGGCTTGAAGGGGATCTTATCAATTACAGAACCATTTAGGTTGGAAAAGACCTTGAAGATCATTGAGTCCAGTCATTAACTTAACTCTACCAACTCCCCTGCTAAACCTCAGCACCACATCTCCATAGCTTTTCAATCCCTCCATGGATGGGGACTCCACCACTGCCTTGAGCAGCCTGGGCCAGGCCTTGACAACCCTGGAGGGGAAGAAATTATTCCTAATATCCAAACTAAACCTCATCTGGAGCAACTTAAGGCCATTTCTGCTTGTTACTCATGAGAAGAGACCAACCCCACCTCGCTCCAACGTCCTGTCGAAAGCCAGTGTCCCCTGAGCCTCCTTTTCTCCAGGATGAACAACCCAGGTCCCTCAGCTGTTCCTCACCACACTTGTGCTCTAGACCCTTCCCCAACATCATTGCCCTACTCTGGCCATGATCCAGCCCCTCAAGGTCCTTCTGGGAGTGAGGGGCCCAAAACTGACCCCAGGATTCGAGGGGGTGATATCCCCAGTGCCCAGTCCAGGGGAAGGATCCCTGCCCTGGTCCTGCTGGTTACACTAGTGTTGACACAAACCAGGATGCCATTGGCCTTCTTGGTCACATGGGCACACGCTGGCTCATCTTCAGCCATCTGTCGAGCAACACGCCCAAGTCCTTTCCCTCTTGGCAGTTCCCAGCTGCTCTGACCCAGCCTGGAGTGATGCGGGGGGTTGTTGTGACCCAAGAGGCAGGACCTGGCCTTGGTGACCCTCATCCCATTGGCCTTGCCCATAGATCCAGCCTGGCCGGGTCACTGTGTAGAACCTTCCTACTCTCCTGTCGAGGTTTGGCTCAAGGAGCAGGGTGGACATGAATACGTGACTACAAGCATGAACAAGCCAGCGGATGGGCAACGAACTGTCCTTGAGCAAGTGCTAAGAGGAAGACAAAGCCATAAAACAATCAATGAATATGCCTTTTCCCAGGGCACTCTGACCGAAAACAGGAAACTTGGGGGATGCAGAAAGGGGAAGGCTGTGCCTGCAGGGAGGAGCGGACAGGACACTGCTTCCCTGAATTGGAGGGGGGTGGGAGGGGGTGGGCCAGGGTGCTTAAGCGTGCTTGCTGTATGTAGACCACTCACAATATGTATTAGAGCGTGTGAACAATGTATGTAGCCAATCAGTAATAAGCAAGAAACATATAAGCGAAGCATAGACAGTAATAAAGTTGAACATGATTGTAACTCATATTGAGTCCTGATCATTGTTCCCAGGCATTTTCCTGACACTCTCCAGCAGATCAGCAGTCCCACCCAACTCGGTACCTTCTGCAAACTTAATGAGGGTACCTCAAACCTCCTTGTCCAGGTCATAGACTAGGACACTTGATGTGGTTTAACTTCTGCTGGCAGCTGAACACCACACAGCCACTCATCCACCACATTCCCCTCTCCCTTCTCCTCACGCCCTCCTGTGGGATGGGATGAAACTGAAACATGGTGGTATGATTATCGTGACTGGAATGTAGGGGTAGATGGATATAAGCTCTTCAATAAGGACAGGCAGGGTAGGAGGGGAGGAAGTGTTGCCCTCTACATCAGGGACCAGATAGAATCCATGGAGCTCCATATGGGGAAGGATGATGAGCTGGTTCAGAGTGTATGGGTCAAGATTAAAGGGAAGAGAGGGAAAGGTGATGTTACGGTAGGGGTCTGCTACAGGCCACCTGACCAAGCCATTACACTGACCTTTCTCCTTACACTGTTCCCTGCTCTGATGTGGAGCCCCTCCCACAGGAAACAGTCCTTCAGAAACCCCTCCAGTCTGGGTCTGCACAGTCAGACTCCTTGACCTTAAGTCTTTCTTAAAAAAGTCACCACTGAAGCACCACCAGCCTTGTTGATGGTCTCAGCTTTGGTCACCAGCAGGTTCACTTTGAAGATGGCAGGACCTGGCTGAGTCCAATGCAGGGCAGCCCCTCATCCCTTCTCACACAGGCCACTCCTGCAGCACCTTCCCCAACAAAACCTGGCCACCTAAACCCCACATGGCCATACTGTATGAGAGCCTCTACCATCAAAGAAGAGAGGCACCTGCAGCTGGACAGAGGAGTCACCGATTCAGCACAACTCTGCATTCTGAGCCAAAGGTGAAAAGAACACTGCGAGGAAGACTGTGAGCCTTCCTCCAGAAGACACTGGCCCACAGCCACCAGATAATAATGTGCAGGTGCCAATGGGAGGAAACCTATGATAATGAGTTCCCAGAAATAATTATAATACTCATGACTATTCCTGGAACAAATTATACTGATCCAGTCTATGCCTATGAATATGCATATTTTCTGTTATAAATAAAATTGCTTTTAGATACGGTGTGCAAGATAGGAGGAGCATTCCCCCTTGCACCCAGGGCCACAATAAACATACCTGCTTTATAACATCTCACAGGTTGTAGAGTTTGTGTCCACTCATCTATGTTACCACTGTGACACCACCAGCCTTGTTGATGGCCTCAGCTTTGGAGATGGGAAGACCTGTCTGAGTTTGATGCAGGGCAGACGCTCATCTCTTCTGCAACTGTAGCCAAGAGAAACATCAATAAAAATGCAAAATAAAGAGTTTTGTTTATTTTGTCTCTTCTCTTCTCTTCTCTTCTCTTCTCTTCTCTTCTCTTCTCTTCTCTTCTCTTCTCTTCTCTCCTCTCCTCTCCTCTCCTCTCCTCTCCTCTCCTCTCCTCTCCTCTCCTCTCCTCTCCTCTCCCTGCTCCACTCTACATTCCTCTTCTCTTTTGACTTTTTTTGCCTTGCTTCTCCCTCTCTTTTTTTCCCAGGCTTCAAAATGGCTTTGGCTTAGGATTCAATACATAGGCCTGTGTAAAATAAAGTACCTCTATTCTTTAAACCAGTTGTCAGGGCTCCTGAATACAAGTGAGAGAGAAAGCAAGAGAGAGCATGTCAAGAAAGTTTTTTCTCTCTGACTGTGAAAAGGGGAGGTGACCCATTCCTGGAGATACAACTGTCTCTTGCTTAGTGACTGAAGCTACATCAGGTATGAGCTGTTCATATGTTCTCAATGGCAGGGACATATCCATGGCAGCTCCATGTGTGCATCATGTCTGCCCAGCAAGCTTTCTTCCTCAGCATTCCTGCAGCCCTTCCTTCAAGTGGCCACAACACTGAATCTATATCCCCAGTCAGGACCTGCTCTTGGAAGCTGGACTTTGTCACACTGCTGAGGATTCTTTATCTAATCAGTGTGAGGCTGTGAGTTATAGTCTCAGAATTGTTTTATGAGTCTTCTTGCCTTCAACTGCATAAAGTTCAACAACACCATGAATTGGTCCTAAGTGCACCATTGCCTGACTGGTGAAAGCCAGTTGGGCACAGGAGAGAAAGCAGTGAGAAGTGATTGCTCTCAAGGTAGGATTTTCCATTTTTGTGTGTACTCCTGTTCTCCTTTAGGAATGCCTCATTCCATGGCTCTGCTTTCTGGGGATAGAACCTCAAAATGTTGGGTGTTTTGGGTTCTTCTTTCTTTTCTTTCTCCTGATGTGGGAAAAAATAGTTTGGAGAAGCAGAGAGTGGTTCAGTCAGGTTCAGTGTGCCTGGTGTTTTTATTTCTAACTGCTTGCATTAGAGCCATGGTTTAGCCATTGCCCTGGTGACTTCTGATGGGGCCCCTGAAGTGCTTTTTCCAGTACCAGTCCTCAGTGGAGATTAAACTTTAACTCAGGCCCAGGTTCCCCTGGAATATGAGGAAAGCTTTCTGGACATGCAGCACCCTTTGGCAAGGAGTTCCACTAATTCACCACCCTCTTGACCACATCCTTCTGCTACTTCTGAATGTGGCCCTGGCCAGAGAAAGCAAAAAGAGATGCTGAGTAGCCAGCACAGGGAAAATGAGCAGAAGAAAGAGAGGGAGAGAGGAAGAGCAGAGCAGAGTAATGAACTGTGCCATGAGCTGATCTCCTCCCGGGAAACAAGCAATTCAGTCCCAGTTTCTATCCCTTGACTTCAGATCATCATTGTTTCTCTGTTGGATCTTCTTGGAAAAGGCAGGCTGCTTTATGGGACAGGCTGGTTGAGACAATGTCTCCTGCAGCCAGCTCACAACTTTTTCTTGGAAAGTGGGCTCTTTACAGCATGGCAGCTGCAGATGCCTCTCTGCTTTGATGGTAGAGGCTCCCACATGCTAAGGCCATGTGGGGTTTATGCGGACAGGATTTGTTGGGGAAGGTGCTGCGGGAGTGGCCTGTGTGAGAAGGGATGAGGATCTGCCCTGCATTGGACTCAGCCAGGTCCTGCCCTCTCCAAAGCAAACCCGATGGTGGCCAAAGCTGAGACCATCAACAAGGCTGGTGGTGCTTCAGTGGTGACTTTTTTAAGAAAGACTTAAGGTCAAGGAGTCTGACTGTGCAGACCCAGACTGGAGGGGTTTCTGAAGGACTGTTTCCTGTGGGAGGGGCTCCACATCAGAGCAGGGAACAGTGTAAGGAGAAAGGTGTGACAGAGACAGCATGTTATGCACTGACCACAACCCCCATTCCCCCAACCCCTCTGCCATTCGGGTGAAGAGACATAAAAATTGAGAGTGCCAGAGTGAGGCTGAGCCTGGAGAAAGATGTGGGGAGTGGAAGGTGTTCCTGGGATTGTTTTTTGTTTCTGACATTGTTCGTCTAATTTAAATCGCCAATAAATTAAATTATTCTCCCCCGTGTCGAGCCCGGTTTGCCCATGATGACAATTGGTCAGGGATCGCCCAGTCTTTATGTCAACCCATAGGTTTTACTGTCTTATTTCCTTCTCCTGTCCAGTTGGGAAAGAGGAGTGAGAGAGTAGGTTGGTGGACATTTGTCAGCCAGCCAAGTTCAGCCCACCACCGTACCTCTTCAACAGTCTGGTCAGGGTAACCCCCAGGATTGGAGTTAGTCTGAAGGAACACGCACATGGTCAATGGTTCCCTTCCTCTGCCTTTGTGGAAAACAGTAGCTGGGTTCAAGTACCTTTTTCTGCTACCTGCAGATGCAAAAAGAAGGAATTTTGACCAAGGAAAATGATGTGCATGACTGTGGGAAATTTCAGAGAGCTTCACTGCACCCCAGATGGGACAAGGACAAGCTGGGAGTTCATCTGCATACCTTACCAATCCTGCCTTCTCTTCTCTAGCCCTGTGTCCACCGCATTGTTCTTGGTCACTTCTTTCATTGCACCACAGACTGGACCCTGAGAAAAGGATGGGGGAAAGCTGCAGGTGTGATGAGATGTCTGGGGATCATGGTAAGAGCCGACTTCTTCTCTTTAGGCAGGCATGGGAGAAAAAGGAGTCCTTCAAGACCCCTCATTGTCTGGGAGGCTTGAGTAGGATAAGAAGGGATGTGAATCTGACAAAAAGTTGTCCAATTCATTCCTGTAATTCCTTCAGACAAGGTCTTCATCAACTTTTCTCTTTTTCTCTTTTCTTTTTCACATGAGTTTATTGCCCAGAACATGTGACCAGGCAGCCATCTGTCCAAGAGCTCAAGAAATACTTTGAAGCCCTAGGTAAGTCTTCTGCATCCCATTGCTCTTTCCTGTGGTCATCCTTGGGAACCTCTGCAATGCTGTTTGTCACCAGGGAGAAGTGAGGCCTGTGGAGGACAATCCCTCTGAGCAAGTCACCTGCAGGCTCCCTTGAGGTGCCCAGCAGAGGTGTGGCCTTTGGGGTGGGGTGACTTTGGTCAGAGGGGTGGAGATGTTTGACAAGAGGCACATCCTACTCTAGCAGAGCAGGATGAGACTCTGTGTGGGCTTCTCTCACTCCCCATGGCAAGGATTGGACCGTTTTCACCCCAAACTCTCTTGCAGGCAGGAACCTCCCAGTATTTCCAGTTTCTTCTAGCAACAAAAGGAAGAAGGGTCTCAGTGTAGGTGAGTGTCATGAATCATAGAATCATAGAATGAATCATGAATCATAGAACTGTCAGAGCTGGAGGGGACCTTAAAGATCATCTAGTTCCAACCCCCCTGCCATGGGCAGGGATACCTCCCTCTATATCAGGTTGCTCAGAGCCCCATCCAGCTTGGCCTTAATAATTTCCAGGGACGGGGCTTCCACCACCTCTCTGGGCAACCCATTCCAATATCTCACCACCCTCATGAATGATCCATACTACCTGGAAACAAAAACCATCTGAGGAAGAAGAAGGTCTGGAAGCTTTCCCTGATGGAGAACCCACCACAGGTAGATGAAACAAACTCATCTCTCCAGAAATTCCCACTTCCAAAGGCCTCCAGTGAATCCCTTGGCAGGTCCCAATGCCAATGTCCAGGACCCAGATGTGGCCTGAGCTCTCTTCTATGGACACAGACAGCTCAGGATCAGCATCATTCAAAGTCCAGGGAGCTCTGCGGTTGGGTTCTGCCTGACACTGAAAGATCACTGTCTTTGGTGCCCCAAATAATTAGCTGGACAAGATGCACCTGAAAGGAGACAACCTCATTGTCCCAGTGACCCTGGTGTCTCTTCACAGGAGGGAGGGTAGAGAAAAATATGCAGCCCTTGGAATCCAAGAAGAAAGAGGATCTGCATGGCCACAAAGGGGATACAGCCAAGCGGTGGTTGTCTGAGACTAACCTGGCAGACCTGGGGAAGACAAAAGGTGAGCAGAGCCATTGCCAAGCAGGTCAACATCCCACTGAAGGCAAAAGCTGGTCAATAAAATAAGCATTCCAGTGAGCAAGTCCTGCGACACTCCTCCAATTGGATGGAGACAAAGAGATCTTCCTTGGACAGTAGCTCTTGTGTACCATGCTACTGAGACACCTCCATGCTGAGGTGCACACTGCAGGTGCTCAAGGGCCCTAATCTCTCCCTGATTGTCAAAGGACCTGTGTAGAGTAAGCTCTCTGTGATGCGAAATGTGGTAAAAGTCCTGCTACTGCCCCTCTCCCTTTCCCTCTCACCTTGCCCATGACCAAGATCCTCATCTCCCACAGCCCATAGCTGCTGGCTGGAGGGATGGAGGGAGGTCATTCATACTCTCCATCCTGCCCAGCAGGCCTTTCTACAGCCTTCAGGAAGGCCCAAAAGACCTCTTCTTTTTCTCCATCCCTCCAGCACTCAAGCCATTTAAACAAAGTCAAAGGTGGTGGAAGGATCTTCACACTTCTCATCTTTCAGAGCCCATGTGCCTTATGACTGTGAAGGGATGGAAGGACCAGACTGTTGGGAAAGCCCCAGAGGGAGAGCTTAAAAGAAGCTGGTCTCTGGTCTTGCGCAAACCCTGCTCCCCTTTCACTGACTCACGAGTGTTTCTTCAGTGCTGGTGTGGTTTTTGTCCTGACACCACCATGTCCCCTTGAACAGTGTCCCTCTCCTGAGAAAAAATGCTCAGGAACATCCCTGTTCACTCTCTTGAAACTCTTGATGCTGGTTCCTACTTGTCAGTGAAAGAAAAAGAGTGTTTTTGTGGTCCTTTGATAGAGGAAAGGACACATGCCACTGGAGGGAGAAGTCCTTATTGCAGTAGAGGCAACATCATTGTCCCATTGTCCCTGGTGTCTCTTCACAGGACAGAGGGTAGAGAAAAATATCACACAGGCCCTGGAGTCCAAGAAGGAAGAGGACCTGCATGGCAATGAAGGGGATACAGCCAAGCGGTGGTTGTCTGAGGCTAACCTGGCAGACCTGGAGAACCAACTAGGTGAGCAGGGCCATTGAAAAACAGGCCAACATCTCATTGGAAGCAAAAGCTGTTCTATAGAAAAAGCATACTGTGAGAATGTCTTCTGACAATCCTACAAGTGGATGAAGACACAGAGACCTTTCCTAGGGAGCACATCTTGTGTACCATGCCACTGAGACACCTCCATGCTGAGGTGCAGACTGAAGGTGCTCAGGGGCCCTTTTTTGTTCCTCATTGTTAAAGGACCTGTGTAGTGTGAGCTCTCTGTGACCTAATATGTGGTAAAGGTGTTCACATCCAAGTCCTGCTATCATCTCTCTCCACTGCAGCACTCACCTTCTGTCATGGACTCGCTGCACCTTTGCCACCGGGGGTAAACCAGCTTGTTGGTCCTTTCTTAGAGGCAAGGTCCTGCACCTTAGAGGGACAAATGCTCATCTCAGGAGAGAAAACATCATTGTCTCAGCAACCCTGGTGTTTTTTCATAGGAATGACACTGGAGACAAATGTCACAAGGGCTTTGGTGTCCAGGTGGGAGAAGGACCTCCAGCAGCTCTCTCAACCAATACATACTCTGCAGACAGGTTTACAGACGGTGCAGGAGTTGACAAAGCATGAGCTTCAGATCCTCAGAGAAGACCTGGATAGGAAACTAGGTAAGCAAGGCCATATCCCAGGTAGTGTTCACCTTGCTGAAGGTAAAAGCTAGTCTAGAAAAGGACCATGCTGTGAGCAAATCCTGCCAAAGTCCTCCAAGGGGACGGATACACTGAGACTTCCTCAGGACAAGATCTTGTGTCCTGTGCCACTGAGACACCTCCGTGCTGAGGTGAACACTGCAAGTGCTCATGGTCACTTTTCACTACCTTCCTGTTAAAGGACCTGTGTAGTGTGGTATCTCCATGACTAAAAATGTGGTA
Organism: Todiramphus chloris collaris; assembly: GCA_025345505.1. NCBI lineage: Eukaryota > Metazoa > Chordata > Aves > Coraciiformes > Alcedinidae > Todiramphus > Todiramphus chloris. The sequence continues at coordinate 16,720 of JANVCC010000225.1, forward strand.
AATGTGTTCACATTTAAGTCCTGCTACTGTCCCTCTCCCTTGTTGCACTCACCTTCCTCATGACCAAGACCCTCATCTACCACAGCCCAAAGCTGCTGGCTGAAGAGATGGAGGGAAGCCATTCATGCTCTCCATCCTGCCCAGCAGGCCTTTCTCCAGCCTTCAGGAAGGCTCACAGGGTCCCTGCTCTTTCCCCATCCCTACAGCACTCAAACCATCCAAACCAAGCCAAAGGTGGTGCAAGGTTCATCCCACTTCTCTTTTTTCAAGAGCCCATGTGCCTGATGCCTGTGGGAGGTGGACAGTGTAGGGATGGAAGGACCATGTCACTGGGAAAGTCCCAGAGTTAGATCCTAGGGAAGCTATCTTGAACTCAGAACTTGTGCAAGCCCAGTTCTACTTCCATTGGCTCACAAGTATCCCACCTGTGCTGGTGTGGCTCGAGTCGTGCCACCACCACGTCCCCCTGAACACTGCCTCTGTACTGGGAAAAACTGCTCAGAACTACAGCAATGCAGTAAAAAACTCAATAACTGAAGTTCTTAAGCAGGCATTCTTTATTCTGCGGTGCTGGAGGCACAGGGGATCACTCCCAAATGTGCATCCCAGTGCAAGCTGGGTACACAGTTTATATGCAGGCTAAACATACATTTTATTTTTTAGAAAGGGCAGTCTTATGCTAATGTGTTCCTGGAATTCATTTACATAGGCAGAACATGGGTAACAAAATTAGGACTAGGGTCTTTTCTCCCTTTGGTCGTCTTTCATGACCTCTGGTGGTCTTCTTTATTCTTGACACAAAACCAGCTCTTGTCTGTTCAGCATGCTCAGGCGCCTCAAGAAGTCTTGTTGTCCTGTTCCTGGAGATGATCACTATCTACAAGGTTATGAATTTCACAGTACGTCCTAACTATACAGCTACCTATTTATTGTTGTTGCTTGTTCAAAGATCAGTAAAATTCTACCAGACATGCCATCCCCTGTCTTCAGTCCTATGTGGGGCCTTCCCAGCTTCTCTCCATGCATCTGTTGCCCATGCTTCTAGAAGCTCCTGCAGCATCTTACCCTGCAGCTGCTGAGTTCCCAGACTTGGGTCTTCTCCTTATGAAGCTCCTGGCTCCATGCTGGGCCCATGCCACCATGTCCCCATTCCTGCAGGTGCCTTTGCCCCCAGTCACCTTGAACTCAGGCCAAGCAAAGGCAGCACCAGTCAAGTGCCCAACCCTGGAGCTCTGGTGGGGTCTGATCCCTTT
>JANVCC010000225.1:47972-104340 GCA_025345505.1 Todiramphus chloris collaris
CTAGCAAGGAAACATTGCCAGGGAACAGAACTGGGGATGCTGAGGTGAGACATGTGTTCAACATTTCCCTCTGCAAGGCTGGCCTTGTGTTGTTGCACAGAGAGAGGCACAGAGACTATTTGGACAGACCTGTGGGTTGGGATTAACAGACTCCTTGGAGGCTGCCTGGACTGGGCTTGCCGGGGCCTGTGAGGAACATCAGGCATTGCTCGTGAACATGCCACCTGCAAATCAGTCAGACTTAAACACTTCCTGTTCTCTGAACCCAAGACTGCACGATTATCTATCCGTACATACAGAGACCAAGGCACATCCCTGCACATAATTCTCTCAGCTCTTACAAAGTGTTCCTTAACGTCACAGGATTGTCCCCTGCACAAACTGGGGTGGGGGCAGAAAGCTCTCCTGAGCTGAGCATGTACTTTAAAGACATCTCAGCAGCTGTTATGGTCTCACAAGCATGAGAATGGACAAGAAAATTCACTTACTTTTTTCCCTCTGCAGCAGCTCTGGAACGACAAAGAAAACAGGAGGAATGGAGAGACATTTGTATTTACCTGGGGTGCCCTTCGAAGAACGGATGCTCTTCTGCCGTCCCTCTGCAGAGGCCCATGGAAAACACAGGCTCCCTCTTGCAGGGACCATCTCTCTTGGGAAGGGTCTTTCTCAGGAAGACAAGAGAACTTACCGTTTCTCTCCTGGAGCTCTCCTACAAGAGGAAAGGCACAGGGTGTTAGCAGAGACAGGCTTTGGGGTTGTTTGGGTGCTCCTGGGAAGGGCTCCACCCAATAGCCCCTTGTGTTTTTTTTCTCCATGGGAGGAGTGTGATGTAGGGCCAAGAGGCAGACTCTTCCACAGGAAGGAGGCTCCTCTGCCCTGCCTCTCTGCAGACCCCGTGGGCTCTCTGGGTGGCTGGTAGGGAGGAGGAGAGGAGGCAAATGCTCCAGGAACAGGAAAACCCTGGCAAAATCAACTCTCCATTACTGAGCTCACACCACAGGGAGGGAAAGATAATAACCCAAATCATCTACACTTAATCCACCCCCAAGAGACAGTCCGTTCTGACATTGTGCATCCCAGGGAGGCACAAAAAGCTCCTCTGGCATGATGAATGCTTCACACACTTGTGGGGGCGGGATGAATTGTTCTCCATGGTCACACCCCAACATTATATCCCATGATGTGCTGGCACAGACACCCTGCACGGCCTCTGCCTACACCAGCATCATAGCCACATGTCCTTGTTGGCCTGTGAGGTGCTGAGGGACACAACATGACCATTTGACCAGTACTCAGTAATCCAGACTGGAGTAGCCCCACCCCAACCTTTCTGACTTCTTTCTGTTTCACACAGGGAATTCAGCCTGGCAGGTTCCCAGGGGACCAGGTTCCCTTTCCCCAGGGATGGGGCTTTTGAGGAAGGAGAAAGACTCACCATTCCTTGCACGCAGTTCTTCTGCCAAGTCACAATTTGTCCCAGAAGAAGAAGACAAAAGTCAAGGTAATACCCACAAGGTCCTTGCAAGCCAGTCCTGTCTAGGGCTGTCTACCCCAGGAAGGGATGAAAAACTCCTCTGCTGTGATGGATGGTTCGCCCTCATGGAAGCTACTCATCACTTGACTGTGCCTGGGATTTTTGTCACCAATCACGAAACACCCATGTGCCTCACAAGACTCAGGGCTTGACAGTGATCCAGGCTTTCCACATCACACCCTCCCCTCTACATCTCCTGCCCTCATGCTCCTTCCTGCAACAAACCTCCATCAGCCTGGACACCACCAGCCACTTGCCATGGAAACCCCATATCTTACCAGCTGCAAAGGACATGGTTGCCTTTGGAGGTCCTTTCTCCTGAGACCTTTGGTGGATGAATGCAGAGAGAAAGCAGGGAAAGGTTGCCTGCAACCCACTTGTGTCTCAGCGTTGATGGCACCAGTCACGCCCACATTGCTGGTTCTTCTGGCTATCTCATGTGATCAGGGCTGACTTATCCTTCCCTCTCCCAGCCTGGCACCACATCTCATGATCTCCTTGGACACATGGCCCCCAGGGAGCCAGCAGCACTCACCAATCTCCTTCTGGGCTTCTGTAAGAAAAGAAGAAGCAGAATGAGCACCTTGCTCAGTACAAGAACTCCAAGGAAACTTGGGGAAAACTACCCACTGAGTGACAGGAGGAGCAAAGCCCTCATGTCTCGTAGCACTGTTGCCACTGGCATCTTCCTGGGAGTCTTCCCCAGGTCCTCAACCAGGGACAGGGGAGGAAAGGGCCACAGCACATCCCTTGTTCAGAGAACACGTGCGCTGTCCTCCTGGTCCTCTTTGGAGTCAGACCCAGCCTACATCCCTTGTCTGGCTGCACGTGAAGCACCACTCCCACCATGGCCCTTCCTGGGACAACATGGGAAGCCTTCAGCAAGGCAGACTTGACGTCCACAAACACCCGCCCCCAGCCAGGGTGCTGCTCACACTCACCCTTCTCAGCATCACGTGCTCTCCTCAGCTGCGACTGGAGCTCCACTGAACACGGGGGATAGGGAGATAAAGGGAGAGCAATCAGGGGTGTCCAGGCAGGTGCTGCTGCCAACAGTGCACACAGGGGCTCCCTAACTTCAGGGCACTGAAACACCCACCACCCACACTTGTTGAGATCCACTGTCCTCCCACCCACTTGTCCACCACATAACAATGCCCTGCCTGGCACCAGCACTCTGCATGGCTGCTGCCTTCATCAGCATCACAGCCACATGTCCTCATTGGCCTGTGAGGTACTGAGGGGCATGGCACCTCCTCTCAAACAGCACCTGGCAAGCCAGAAGCTGTAGCAGCTCCACACAGCATCCCTGACCCTTCTTTCTGGCTCACACAGGGAATTCAACCTGGCAGGCTCCTGCTGCCCAGGGGACCAGGTTCCCTTTCCCCAGGGATGGATTCTGCTCTTGGGCCACCATTTTCCCCCTTGACTGAACTGCAAAGAACAAAGAGCCTTCACAATGGACACCAGTCAGCAACAGGGCCCCCCCAGTAAGGACACCATCCCACCAGCCCTGCTGAGTGCACACTGGGGCAGCAGAACAACCGAGGACCACAGCAGCAGGACCATCCTGGTCCAGTCAACTCTTCACTAATGAGCTCACACCATGGGTGGGCAAGGACACCAAAGCCAAACATCCACACTTACCCATCTGCCTCCGAAGGTGTGCTGAAAGGCAAAGACACCATCAATAGTAACCCCACAGCAGCTACTGGGTGACCCTCCACAGCAGATTAAGAGTCAAAAGCCAGCCCATAACTGCCTGTGAGGTTTATTCTTCTTTACTGACAAAACCAACTTTTTAATGTGATCCCTAGCATGAGGAAATACCTTACCTGTTAAAATAATGAGAAGGAGGCAGATAGTCCAGGCCAAGTTATTCTTTTCTGAAAAACAGGAAAAAAAGCCAAACCAAACCAAAACAATGAAAAAATAACCAAACAATGTTTTCCAGTCTAGGACACACAAGATGTCATGTGGTCATATAATCTGCAGTATTTGGCCATGATTAGCAGCAATATCATCTGAAAATGTGCTGAGGAACACAGAAAGTCTGAAAGAAAGCTGAAAGAAGGCATTAATAGTTGAATTTTAGGTTCACTGCCTTGTGTACAAGAATGTCCACATACACGTGCTGAAAAACAGATTTGAGATTAACTGGGAAGTATGTGGGGCTTTTTTCCCTCTTGGGGGTTCCTTGCTGTTCAACATCACCTTTCAGGCACAGTAACACTCCAGTAGCCTAATGGTCAAGTCTTTCCTTGCTGGTACAAATCTCAGCAGCTGCCGGTCTGAAGATAGGACAGAAAAACTTCTCTGCCAGCATTGAAAAATTGAGATTCATACTGGGAAACAGCCTGGTGAGCACTGAGCTCACTGAGCACTGAGCCTGCTGCCTTCCTGAGTTTCCTGGGGTCAGCAGATTCTCTTCCCATTTCAGCCACACTCCTGATGGTAGGATGCCATGACTGCTGACTCCCTGACTGTCTCAAAAGTATTGAGCAATAGACAAGGACAGCCCCACCTGGAGAGAAGGACCTTGCTTTCTCAGAATGTTGAAGCTGTCAAAGGGTATAAAGGATAGCCCTGGACTATTGAGATACCACCAGCATCACCGCCCCTCTTGCACCTCTGTGAAACCCTCCATCACCTCGTGTCATAGATGGGCAACTGAAACAAGTCTGACTCCAGGGACATCTAGATCAGTAAAGAAGCAGGTGGGTGATGACACCATGGAATTATTGCTTTGTAAACTCTGAGTGTGAGTGTGAGTGTGTGTGTGTGTGTGAGTGAGTGAGTGTGTGTGTGTGTGTTAAGTAGGGAAGGGTCAAATCATGTTGTAACTGAGCACCTGAAAGGTATAAGAACCACCTGTCAAACCACATTCAGGTTTCTCAGATTAGCTGGGACATCTCATGCTCATGAAGAAAGAATTATTTTTTGCAATCCTGGTCTTTGTGTCTCAGCCTCTCGCCTTGGTCAGCTTGGGCTGGTTGTGAATTTTCAAGACACTCCCAATGGATTCAACTCTTGAGTGTTGTGAGAGACTGAGTGAAGTAATTCACAGCATCAGGCCCAGCCTTCTCTGGGACAGGGGATGATGCAATATCCAAGTGAAGAGAAAGTGGCTTTGATTTCTCAAAGAATGCCCAAGTACATGATATAAGTCTTTTTAATTGCGGCATACCTAAGAGTTGTGCACTCTGTGGACTGTGTTCCCACTCTGTGGCCACAAAAGAAGGTGATGGTTGTCCATATGGTACCTCAATGGAGCTTTCTATTACAAAAGTATTCTCCGTCTTCTGTAGAATGCTTGTCTGGGCCAATGAAGATAGATCTTCTCTTTGAGGATTAACCCACATCACTCTGGGCTTTACAAAGCAACCACTTATTCTGACTTTGTAGGCACAAGTGTCTGACTGTGGCACAGTCACTTCATTCATGGAACCTGTAACAGAGGCAATTTAGCACCATCACATCTGGCACAACACAGAAACACCAAGTGTGCACGAAAAAGATCTAGCACAACACCTGCACTTCTGTTGTTTCTCTAATCTCTAATCTGTCTTTTGAACATTTCATTTTTAATAATTCCACACTTGAAAGAGTCACAGAATCATAGAGCCATAGAAGGTTTCTGGTTGGAAAAGACCTTTAAGCTTATCAAGTGCAACCGTTAACCTAACACTGCCAATCCCCCTGCTAAACCATGTCCCTCAGCACCTCATCTACATGCCTTTTAAAGCCCTTCAGGGATGGGGACTCCACCACCTCCCTGGGCAGCCTGTTCCAAGATTTAACATCCCTTTCAGTGAAGAAGTTTTACCTAATGTCCAACCTAATGTCCCATCAGCTTTCCAGGTGTCAGAGTGAAACTGTTGACAGAGATGAAAATGGGCAGGGTTGTGTGTGAGAAGCACTCCCCAAACTGTAAGTGACACAGCCCATCACTGCAGGTGAGAAAGTGAAAGCCAGAAGTGATGCTAAAGAGATAATGGTACTCAGGTTCAGACTGAGGAAAGCTCTGAGCACCTTGAGCTGTGGCTGAACCTGGTCCAAAGAGGCAGAGCAATGAGAAGGTGACTCTCAGAACTTTCTTGGGTCATAGCTTTATATTGTTCCCCTGAAGATGCCACAAGGCCATCCCAGACCTCCACTGCCCAACATCTAGAAATCTAGATTGCTAGATTTCTCCTGAAGGGTGACTGAGGCTTGAGGGGAGGTGCAGAGACCTGACCCATTTCAGCTCTTCTAACAGTAGCAGAGGGGTCTGATTCCCTCAAAAAAGCAGATGCAGGTCTAAGAATGGGACCTACCTGATACTTTGAGTTTGGATATGTTGAGTTTGGGTATGTTGAGTTGGACTACACATACCACATCCACAATGTCACAAGGCAGTGTGATGATGCTTTGCACTCTGAAATGGTCTCTTGTACTCCAGGTTACATTTGTCTTGGCCTCCACATAGACTTTGTCTTCTCCGTAGTTTGTCCAAATGACTTCAGGCTTTGGGTACCACTGTTTTGACTCGCATGTGTAGCAACACATCCTCTCGTCTTGAACTTCCCTGGACACAGTTGGCTTATGCCCAGTTGCTGCAATAAGATTAGTCAATGAGGGTGAACTGGAGTTAAAGTTGCTGCAAAATGACTGCAACAACAACAAAATAAACCAACAGATCTCAGAAAGCCTCAGTACGTTGCTCTAGAAATTCACAGCTCATAAAAGCAACCACTCCTGGTCAGACCAAAGGGATCGTTTACCTGGACTTCAACAATGGTGAGTACTAGAGCATCTTACTACAGGGACAGAATGAACCCCAGTGAGCTGGAATGATCAAAGGTCTGGAAAAGAATTTGGGAGTTTGCAAGACAGATGAGCACTCTGCACATCTGAGGGGGTTATGATATAGGTCTATAAAAAAGGAACAGTGTAGAGAGGAGGAAGGCAAGGAATTGTCCCCTATCTTGTCCAACGCTGAAATACTGTGAAAATCTCCCTGCTTACCTGCAACACTAAGGTCAGCAATAGCCTCCTGTGTGACATTGCTGCCATTCACTGCACAAGCATAGGTCCCCTCGTCAGCTACTTTCACTTGTCGGATAACCAGAAGAAGTGCTCGTCCCCACCAGTGTCCCACAGTCCTTCCCTCTTCTTCATCCTGACACTGCTCCACCACCCCTCCCAGGCTGCAGGAGGAGCACAGTGGAGCATCTTTTCCCTTTCCCACTTTGTACCAAAGCACACTTGTGTTAGAGGGGACACTGTCAGCTATCTGGCATGACAGAGTCACTTGCTTTCCAACAAGGACAACTGGCGGCTCGATGCTGACTGTGATGGGCACTTCACCTGAAAGGAAGAGGTGGGAGCAAATGTGTTAGTTTTCTGTCATCTTTCCACAGAGGTAAGAAAGCCACATGAGTCAGATGAACCCAAAGGAGAGAGCTGAGCTCTAGGTTACAGTATCATAGTCCCTAACCGTAGTGAGAACAGGATGAGTCATTGCTACCACCTCCTCCAGGCACAGACAGGCTTTACCATTACCAGATTTCATGGCTTTATATACATCAGTTGTGTTTCGTTCTCACAGAGCACGCTCATGGACACTGTAGGCAGTGATTTATTCAGGGACACAATAGGTTTACTGGTGGGAGGACTGCAAACCAAAGCTGACTGAGCTAGGTGCAAGTCAACACATATCAAGGGCAAATATCGTTGCAATGTTGTACATACTCTGTAGATTTACAAGGTGCAAAGCAATCTGCCCAGGCTCTTACTCTCCACAGGCTCAGGCTCTGTGACCCAGGAGAAACTGAACACACCCCCCTCTTGTCAGCACTAAGATAATCCACCTGCACTGCTTCCCAGCCATAGCTGGCACTGCAGGGCAGGGATGGCTGATGATATCCCAAAGCTGGGATTGGAGGGACAGGCATCACGTATGCTCTACAGAGCATTTGTTCCTTTAAGGAACAATGACAGTGAGTGCAGGCATGATACCGCAGGGTAACTGGCTGTCTGGATACCATAGCGAAGTTCTTACCTGTGAACCATTCTCCAAGTAAAACATATGTTAGAAGAGGTAAGAACAGACTCGTACAGCAAAGTACGAGCTTCCTTTTTGAGCACTTATTCAATAAGTCCATCAAAACCACCATATGTGTAAAGTGAAATTGCTTCTATTCCTCATGGAAATGGCTGGTGCCCTGTGAAAATGATAAAGAATTCCCAAGAGGAATGAAACAGAATGAAATGGGTCCTGCCAAATACAGAAACACAAAGGCAGCACCTGGCCCTGATCCTGTGGGACTGTGTCACATTGAGGGGTCACCTACAGCTCCTGGCTCTATTCTCTGAAGGAACAGCTGCCCAGTCCTGTTGCCTGACAGCTCATGTCTTTGGGCACAAGAACATCTGAATTGACACTGATTTGGATGGCAGGCCAGAAGTCCAGGATACCCATAAGGATACCCACATCTACCTGTTCTGGTTCTCCCACAGTGTCCTTGGAAACCTTTCCAGGGTCCCATAAGCACTGAATTTCACATTGTATTCTGCAGAGCTGCACCACTGCAGCTCATCTGTGCCCCATCAGTTGTGACTTCACTCCCACAAGACACTCTCTTCTGCCTTCAGCAGTTCCTCACATGGCCCAGCTAAACCAATCAGCACACCTAATGCCCTATCTCTGTGGCTGCCTTATCTCGCAACTGCAATCTACCTGAACTCCCAACAGACTTGAACTCTTGTCCTCTGTTAGCTGGCAAACTGCTCAAGGGCAGAAAAAGTGTGTTGCATAGGGTGATAGAAGTGGAGGAGCCGTTAGTAGTGTAAGGAAGCACCTGGGGAGTGCACCATGATAACAGCAAAATATTCATCTGACTGTCACTGTTTTGCAGGTTTTTTTGTGCTCTTCTTCTGCAACCCCTAATTCCCTGCTAAGCTAAATCTTTACACCACATTACAGAGCTCATTTTAATAGATCTTTACCATTCCAAAGCAGAAGATGTTACCTTTTTAAGCAACCAAGCTGGAAGAACTTTATATACCCACAAAGTATGAGTTCAATGAGGTAAAAAAAAAAAAACTACAACACAAAGTGCAGAAGAGTAATGGATTAACTAAATAAATTCCCATAGGTTTAGTTATTATAACAAATTGACAGAGGTTTAGTTATTAAAATACTCTGTTCTTACTAGTGCTATATCCTCCACTTTATTCCTTCTTCTCATTCATTAATCCTCAGATATCACCTGTGAAGTAATAAAGAGAATATATTTGCCTGGAAAACAGGCAAAACACATTCTTTTGCTATTTTCATTGTGCATCCTTTATAGTATAAAAAAAATGCTGTGCTCTTACCTGTTGGAAGAAGTATCACGGTGAAAGACTTTTTAAAAAATACAGGAAGGAACAAGGTGACTCAAGTTACTACTGAAGTAGGAGGAGCAATTCTGCACTACTGGGAAAATGATTAGAGCAGAGAGTCCAGGAAGGCTGGACTTTTCTCTAGAGGGAAATCTTCAAGGCGCAGGAGCAGCCCATCCCTGTGTGACAAAAGACAAGCCAACAGGGAAGAGATGACCTAGAACAGGGAGCTTTGACTGGAACTCAGGAAGAAAAAAAGAGTTTGTGAACTTTGGTTCAAAAAGGAAGTTTGGAAGAAGGGATGAGCAACTCAGGAGGACTATAAAGATTTTGTGAGGTTATGCAGGGAGAAAATTAAAAGGACCAAAGCCCAAACAGAACTTAATATGGTTACTGCTGTAAAAAAAAAACCAATAAAAAATGTTTCTCTAAATACATTAACAGCAAGAGTAGGTTTAAGGAGAATCTCCATCCTCTGCTGGATGTGTGGAGAAAGGGAGTGACAAAGGCTGAGGTACTTCGTGACTTCTTTGCCTCACTCTTCAATAGTAAGACTAGTTGTTCTCCAGGTACCTAGCTCCCTGGACTGGAAAACGGGGGTGGGGAACAGAATGAAACCCCCATAATCCAAGAGGAAATGCTCGGTGACCCAATGCACCACTGAGATGCATACAAGTCTATGGGGCTGGATGGGATCTACCCAAGGGTACTGAGGGAGCTGGAAGAAGTGCTCACCAAACCAATTTCCATCATTTATAAGCATATATGGTTAACAGAGGAGGTCCAGGTGGACTCGAGGTCAGCAAATGTGACATCCATCTACAAGCAGGGCTGGAAGGAGGATTCAGAGAACTACAGGCCTATCATCTGACCTGCTGGGGAAGGTATTTTGGAGCAGATCATCCTGAGCATCATCATGAGACACATACAGGACAGCCAAGGATTCAGGCATAGGCAGCATGGGTGTATGAAAGGCAGGTCCTGCTTGACTAACCTGATCTCCACACACATATAATAGACACCTGAGTCCCACTGGGCAGTCTCCTTCCTGCCCCACTGGAAAATCAGGATGCATTGGGCAAAGGTGGTAACTTTAAGGTGACCAACTCAGATGGAGATTTCAACTGAACAGACCCTTACACTGAACAAAGCCTAAGGTGAGGGCTCCTAAACCGTAGCAACTCCACCACTCCACCTTCTAGACAAGGGATACAACAACTCCTATTGGTCTGAAAAGTTCCTAATAGTTCTGCCCTGTTTCTCCTTCCTTCTCACAGTTCTCTCTGGCTCCAGCATGGGTCCTCTCCATGGGCTATAGTCCTCCAGAGTTGTTCTGCACTAGAATGTGTCCTCCACAGGCTGCAGTTGCTGTGAGGAGAATGTGCTCCAGTGTGGGCTCTCCATGGACTGCAGTCCCTTCAGGGAATATCCACATCCTCCAGGGCTGAGTTCTGAATGCATTGTCATGTGATTACCTGCTCCACTGTGGTGTCTCCGGAGACTGCAGGGAAATGCTGGCTCCATCATGGAGTCTTCCAAAATTTCCATGACCTGCAGGAGAGTCTCTGCTCTGGAGCCCAGAGCTCTCTTCTCAACAAGATCATCCATGCAGCCTCCACACCTCCAGCTACCAAAACCTTGCCACATAAACCCAAGGAAATTTCTAACTGGAATTTGACCATTTTGACACAAGTGTCTATGAACAGTTTTTCACAACAAATATTTCAGATACTGAAAACAAATATTTACTAACCTCTCAGCCTGAAAAACTTTGATGAAGACAGGTGTGAAAAAAGGAAATAAAATGAAAAGAACATGCAGATGGTGTTAAGATCAGTTTACATACGATTTATTTAAAGATTTTGTGTAACACTTTCATGCATGGAGAGACATCCAGGCATTAAGGCAGATGTTTTTTATCCATTCTCCAGGGCAGTTTTTGTCCACACACACTTAGCTTCTCTCCTTTCAGTTCATCAAGCCTCTAAAGAAGCTGGAGTTGATGTGGAAAACATAATGGAACTCAAAGAAAGCACCAGAGGTTTCTTTTGGAACCAGCTATGAGTTTGAACCAGGTTGAGTTGAACCAGATGGATGGTCAGCAAAAAGGCTCATGCTCTAATTCAAGGTGGGCTGCAAACCAGGAAACCCCTTTGGTTTAACCTCCACTGGGGAAGTTACTTTCAGGCACTCAGAGAAGAAGACATGCTCTTGACAAAAACTGTGGAAATGTCAAGAGAAAGACAGAAATCAAAGAGCTCAGTGGCAGGGAACGTAACTCCTTTTTTTTACCCTACCAGGACCAATTGATAATCTTTCCCTGGGGTGGCAGCTACCGCACCAGGGGATTGCTGTCTCCATCCAGTTGTCACAAACACTCAAGGTTACATTGATGAGGAGTAAAAACCACATTGAAATGGGAAAACAAAAGAAATCCTTGTCACCCAGCCATGTTCTAATTAAAGAGACAACAGAGGATGTCTTGGGGCCTCCAACAAGGGCAGAAGAACAACTTCCCTGATAATCATAATGATTTGAATGGATGCGCTAAACAGTCAAACAATTCTGATGTTCCTTTTGTACTTCAAACACTGATTTTCTTCAAACCCATTCCTTCTTAGATCATTCAGGAAGAACAACAAAGGGACTTTTCTCTTTGTCCTGGGCTTACTTACAAGAGCACATTTATGGGACATGGTTTATACGAAGCCTTGGGATTCACACACAGCTTTGACAACATTCTTCACGAAAAAGCCATCATTAGAGGCTTTCTCTGTTCTCTTTGTCGACAACAACTAATAGAAAAAAAAGGTTCTTTTACTTCAAAGTACTTTTTTACCCTATTTTGAGATGCTATAATTTTCTTTCATTACTTTTCAATTTTTTTCAGGTTTTCCTATTTTATTCTTCAGTCCTAATTTCTTTCTTAGTTACTGATGTCTTAAACCATTCAAGTCTCTCCTCCTCCCAACCATGATCTCTTGTCAGAGAAGTTTGACTCTACGACCCATTTGGTTCCAAACTTCCTTCTACAGTGTCTCCAAAGGGACAGGGATTAGGACTGGACAGACACCAACTGTGAATGTCCCTTCCCTTTGTGATAGAAATGGGTAAAACAGATTGTCTGCAGGCTCCTTCTTAAACCTTAGAGCCATTCTCACAATGATTTCCCTCTGCTCTGCTTCATAGAAGTTCACTTGCCCTTCCTCCAAGTCCAGAAGTACCCCGATCACTGGATTACTCATCTGCTGCTTCTCAATCCTGCAGTCTCCTTCACTAGAGAAAATCTCGCCGTGGGACTTGTGCAGAGCCCAGTAGTCCTCCCCAGGAAGGAACCCTTCCTCCTCCTGTCCCCCTTTCTCCCTCACCACCCCCAGCAGCCAGTCCTGCTCCTGGCCCATGTCCACCTCCCAGTAGTGTTTGCCAACTGCAAACCCTTCCTTCCCCACCAGGACAGGGACTGTGCAGAGAGTGCTTGTGCCAGCAGGATCAGATGCACTGCTCCCCACAATTCGAGCTCCTTCCACCTGGATCTTCAGGACTCGGCAGACAGGGTTCAGTGTAATGGCAACTGGAGGGGAAAAGGAAAATCATCTGATAAGCAGAGTCACTCAGGGACCTCTCTCTGTGCAGGGCAGGAGGTTGAAACATTCAAGGATCTGTGTGGTCCTGGTGTGATATAAGAAAGACTTTCAACATTCCCCAGAATGTGACATGCAGTCACTGGTGAACTGGGAGGTGCCTGGGAGCTCTCACAGCCATGGCCTTTCTTGGTCTGTGAGTCCACACACTTTACCACAAACCTCTTATCCATCCTTTCCAGAATTGTGTCCACACCCCAGTGAGACACTGACACCTTTTGTCGTTTCACAACCTTTCCTCCTGCCAGCTTACCTGCATGGCTCCGATCTTCCCAGAAATCTGTAGAAAGGAAATGGATGTTATTATGTTATTGGATAGTCAGATATTCCCAGTTTGATAGCATTACTAATATGCAATTCATTAATCACTGTGATTCTGCATCAGTTTTGGTCTTTTGACTTTGAACTCACCAATACCAGCCATCTGTAGAATCACAAGGTATTCTTGAGCCACTTACCCAGCTCTGCTTTCAGTCGACCTGGAAGGGAATATGCTCCAGTCACTAATATTAATTTTCTTTTCCTTTCTTTTTTTGTTGCAGTTTTTCAAAACAGGAGAATGTCCCAAGCGTGGAATAGGAGATTCTCCATAGGTTATTTCACCTTATTACTCAGCTTCAAATCCCAGGATAACAGACATGTACTAAACTGAAGATAACAGACATGTACTAAACTTTTCTTATTTTTTCTAAACTTTACAAGAACGTCAGATTTACATAAAATGTGTTTTCTTACCAAAGCGTCTTTTGAGTTTGCACTTTGCTGAAAAGGAACAGCAGAAATGAGTGATGTGAAAACTCAAGACAAAAGTGGAAAAACATTTGTGATAAAGAAAGTAGAATTACATCATCAGTTGTTCCTTACAGGAACAGTGTGTACATTTATGTGTGTTGTCTCGGTCACTAAATTTGTGGGATAAAAGCAATTAACAGATTTTTCTTAGTAACATGAGAAGTGGGGAAGGAGGGAATGAGAAAGCTGAGCTGAGAGGTTTGGTTCTGTGAAATTTGCAGTGGTGTCCAGGTGAAACATGCTGCTGAGGGATATGGTTTGGTGGTGCACTTGGCTGCGTTGGATTAACAGTTGGGCTTGATCATCTTAAGGGATGTTTCAACCTAAATGATTCTATGAAATCACAAGGGACAGAGGAAACCTAATGCAGAACCTTGAGAGATGTAAGTGGACCATCCTCAATGGTCTAAGGCACAATACTCCTGCACATGTAGGTAGAGAAGTAAATATTGACCTCTTTGCCAAGTAGTCACCACTAGTAACATTTAGGAGAAGTCTTTTTAAATAAAAGTAAGCTGATTAAAGAGTAGCCTATTTTCTCTGAGGCTGGACACAATCCATTCTCAATTAATACTTTGACAAAATGACATTTACCTGCTTGATTTTTTGTTTTCTCTCCTTCTGAAAGTTCAGAACGTAGAATAAAAGAAAAAAATATTAACAGAGCATTTATTGGAGATGAACTGGAAGTTAAAAGTTACTTAGGGGAATTTAACATCGCATTCTATAAAGTATTAAGCTTGTATCACTTTTGTGGGAAACACATCACTCCAACACACTTCCTGTTAGCTTGTTTTACGGGGAAAAAAAAAAGAATGTTTTAAACATGCACAAATTCTACATTATTTTAAGCCTTTGTTTTCTTTTTGTAAATTGGGGGCTTTCATATGAAAATTATTTGATTCAGCTGAGACTTGCACTTAATTTTAAATGCTGAATCACATTAAAGAGTGCCATCAAGCCCAGTAATCAATGCAGAACAAACTAATCAACCCAGAAAAACCCAAACTGGACATCACTTCAGCCCAAAGACAATTAAGACAATGAACAACAAAAGCATCTTACCTAGAACTGACTTCAGTTGATTTATTTCTAGAAAAGACAATACACAGATGTCAGTGTGAGCTCTTTGATACAGTGGCTTTATGCCCTCTACAATACCAATATACCAACCAAAATTCCTACATGACAAGTCCATCCTGGGATCACACTGTCAACTGTGCAGGTAAATCCAGTTCAACAGTTTAACCCATGACTGTGCCTCGCTGTTTCTACTGGGTTGTGTTTAGACAACTCATTAAGTCATTATTTAAAACCTCATTAAGCAGGCTGGGAACAAGACTTATGCATATTTCTGGTAGAGCTCTCCTTTCAAAGCCTGTCTAGATCATGTCTTAACTGAGGCTTGTATAGGCACCTAGTGCATTTGAGATGCCTTGGACTATCCCAACTGCCATGTCAGTGTCTCTCTGGAAGATCTTTGGTCTCCTATAGAGGCTCTGTGAGTCCAAACTGTATCTGTCAGATACAGTCAAAGATCAAAGACTTCCTTCCAAGGTGGAGATAAGCGGGATGACCAAGGACATCACATATGCTCCAAGGCACCTGCATGTGCAGAAGTGGATTGAACTGTAGGCATCCAAGCTGCCAGTGATGATCCCTGGGTAAAATCCACAGGGCTTGCAGGGTGGCTCATCTGAGTCTGAATCATCTTGGAAAAGGCAGAAGAGTGGTCAGCAGGAACGGAAGGAGAGCTAGAAGCTTGCTAAGAGATTTCTATCCAACAGAAGATATTTGAGTTCAGTTTTCAAAAAAGGTCACTGTGGCCCATGTCACCTCCTTCTGACCCTCTGCAGAATTCACTAAGGAATAGACCTCATGTGGGATTTGATGTGTGTTTGTCACTGTCCCCTTAATATTGAAATGGGCTGCTGCTCCTGCAATTCCTATATTAATAGTCATCAATCAAATACTGTACCCCTGAATTTACATCTTTGAGATGTCTGAACATTTTAGCATCATTTCAAATGCAAAGGACTATTACCTTCTTCTATTTCCATCTTTGCTTTTACTGAAAAATAAAGAAAATGGATCAGAATGTTAATTACTGTTGTAACCTTCCCTTCTCATACCTCAGCATGCTTTATACAAGGAGAAATCAGTGGGGTGAGAACTTCAATTTAACTTAACCTACTACATTTCTCGAGGCTTCTTATTACTCCAGACAAATTATGCAATAGTAGAATCATGGAATAGTAGAATCACTCAGACTGGAAAAGTGCTCTAAGATCATCAAGTCCTACCATGAACCCAACACTACCATAACCACTAAACCATGTCCTGAAATAAGTCATGCAATCCATTTGTCCCTGCTCTGGGTATGGAATGGGTTAATTAGTGCTCTCTCAAACAATAAGGAGGTATTATCTGGGTGAAAACACAACCTGAGGGTCATTGCCAATAGATGGTTTGACCTCGAATACTCTGTCCTGGTGAGCAGGGAAGTTCAGCACAATCCCTGTGAACTGTGCCATATCTTCCCACCCTATGGCTGTGGTGTTGGACTAGATGACTTTTAAAGGTCCCTTTCACCCCAAACCATGCCATGATTCTATGCCGACTGGGACATTTTATTTTCAAGACATAGGTGGTGAGTGCCAAACTGGTGTAGTCAAAGAGTAAGTTGCTTTCAGAGCCTTGAGATGGCCTTGGCTTGGACTCCTGAACTGCTTTTGACAGTTTCCTTCATTCGTTTAGCTCTTCCTTTTCTAAACAATTGGAGGAATATTTCTGATAAATTGATTAACTCTTGAACAATTGCAGACAAAGCTTGAATTTATATGCTATGGTGGAGTATGTCTATCAGGATATAGCCGTGACTAGATAGAGCTCAATCAAAGAAGGCAGCAGAAACTTTTTATAAAGTACAGATTAAAATAAAAACCCAAACCCCACACAGGGATGTATTACATTGTGCAGTGTAAAAATGAAACTAAAAATTGCAAAACATTTGGATGCAACTCGAACTGCTAATTAGTTCTGTAATTTAATGTAAATAAACCTTCCAACTTACAAATTGTCATAAACTTTGTATTTCTCTTCCTCATTACTTACCTGAGACAAATGTTTTCTTGTGGTTACCTGGTTAAAAAACAAAAAACAAAACAAAAAAAAAAGCAAACCCCACAATTATTGCATGATTTATAGAGTAATACTTAAAGAAATCAGCTCTCTGATTTGTCACTCAGGCTCCAGTGTCCTTGAAAACACTGGAGAGTTATGTCCCCAATGATTATAGAAAGGGAACTACCCACATAGTTTAGCTCACAGAGCTCCTCTTGTCTTTCCTAAAGCTGTCTTAGGTAAGGATATAAAATTTACATCCCTTCTGGTTTGGACCATGCACATGCCCACCCCTTTTTGTTCCATTTTCTGAATTTGGTCATTAATCACTTGTGAGCTTCTGTTACAGTCATGGATTTCAATCTGAGCTGTTGTGATATTTCTCTATGTTGACTAAGAATACATGCAAAGAAATACTTACTTCTCAGCTTATAAAATACAGTGGAAATTAGGACCATGCTAAGACATAAAATTACCAGGAAGATAATCGGCCATTTTGAAATTGTGGGAAAGAAAATATCTGTAAAAAAGGAGTTATATTCTGTTAATGATTAAAACAGATGGACAATTATAACTTAGGAGGTGGTCAGTACATCTGAGGAGAAGGTGAATTTGTCTTTTACTTGAACTTTCCTAATAATGTTGCTGAAGAAGAGAGCCAGCCCTCACCAGGAGGACTAAGGCAGGGAGACTCTTTCTCTGGGTATCACATTCAGAATTATGACAGCGCCGTCTGAGACAGGCAGATGGGTTTCCACACATCGTGAGTCACAAGAAAGGCAGCAATGCTGGCTCTCAGTTTTTTTCATGGAAGACTTGCATTTCATACTAAACTGAGCACATGATGGAATGAAGGAAGAAATCATCACCACTGGACAAGAGAGATGTGTTCTCTCTGTTTAACTTGATTTGAGGAACCAAAGAATAATGGAAGGCTTGGGTTGGAAAAGACCTTAAAGAGAATCTCGTCCCAATCCCCCTGCCGTGGGGAGGGACACCTCCCACTAGACCAGGTAGTGCAAAACCCTGTCCAACCTGGTCTTGAACACATTCAGTCATGGAGCATCCATCGCTTCCCTGGGCAACTTGTTCCAGTGTCTCACCACCCTCACAGTGAAGGACTTCTTAATTTCTAGTCTAAATCTCCCTTCTTCCAGTTTGAATCCATCACTCCTTGTCCTGGCAGTACTAGCCCTTGTAAACACACCCTGCCCAGCTTTCTCGGAGGCCCCCTTTAGATACTAGAAGCTGCAAGAAGGTCTCCCCCGAGACATTTCTCTGGGCTGAACACCCCCAACTGTCTCAGCCTGGCCTCATAGGAGAGGCGTTCTGATCATCATCGTGGCCCTCCTCTGGAAAAAAGGAGGATAAGATTTAAGACACTCCCCATGTTCACTGTTCCCAATTTTCTCTGTATAGATTCCTCCACAAGCAATGTTCCAGGATTTCTTGATGCCACACCTAAAGTATCTTCCCTTGAATGCTTTTTCAGGCGCTTTACACAGCACTCAAGTTCCCATTCCAGACCTAGACATTGGCTTTGTGTTTGCTGAAGTTTTTTTTGGGAGTCCAACCCTTTTGAGGCTTGCTTCAGACTACCTGATGCTTCTCTATACACCCAGTGAAAAGAAATATGTAAAGTCCTACAAACAGTATGGGGAGGCAGAACATTACACAATTACACAGTAATGTTCACGTTAAAAAGAGACAAGGCAAAATATAGGCTAAAAATATTTGTGAGATGTTTAAATTATCACTTTAACTCTTGTGACCATAACAATTGTTTTCATCTACACTCTGTGAAACCCACCACTGCACGTCTTATTAAATAGCCCGTTTGACATGTTTCTGGATAAAAAAAAGCTTTTTGAGACTCCCTGACACCTTTCTAAGAGGAAAAACTGACTTAATATGTATTGTCAAAAGCTGTGAAGTCAACTAGAACTAAAGGTGGAAGAAGACTACAGCTTTCGTTAACATTTTTCCAACACTGATTCTGGGAATGTATCTTCAGGACAGCTCATGACAAATAAATTGGAGTCATGCCCCTTAGACAGTCTGTCTTTTTAACCTTACAACCAGGTGATTACAGGGCTCACCCACCTGAGATCAGAACTCGGGACTCGCTCGTTACATTTAGCAGATTGCTGACTATCCTGCAGGAGACTTCCATGTCAGATCCTGTTTGTAGGTTCATGTAAGTCACAACACTGTAGAGGCCTGCAGGCATCATTGTCATATTTGTGGTCGATAGTTCCTTCCGGACCTGTCCTTGGCCATCCAGCCAAATCACCTCAGGTTTAGGAAACCATCCAGCTGCATGACAGGTGAGGTCAATGCCCTGCTTCTTGTGTGTCTTCATGAAAATGGACGGTACATCACCTTTAGCTAAGAAAAAGCATATTCTCCATCTCAACCAGCACTGACAATGGGAAATTGTTTGATTCGTCTTGAATTCAACACTTCTTCCTTAAATATATATTTTTATGGAAGCACATAGACAGATTTTCGGAATTTAAACTGTGACAGACTGGGGACCCGATGTTTCTTAGTGAGCAGCAGTCCAGAGTGTACCAGATTGAGAATAAAGAACAATTTAATGGAGATTACAGCAAAGAATGCTAGCTGGGGATGTCTATTCCGGAATGAAGTGGACAGTGGAATTTTTCAATGTTTGTAAATAAAAAAAAAAAAAACAAACTTGTCCACCAGGGCTCCCAGGTCCTTCTCCACAAAGCTGCTTTCCAGTAGGTCACCCCTCACCTGTACTGGTGCATGTTCCACTACGTAAATACAGGTATTTCAAACCAGAAGTAAATCTTACCTCCAATATTGAATACAACCATTAATTTAGAGAAAACTGACTCAAATCACATCTCTCCATGAAGAGTTTATGTGTCAAATTATATTCTAATCATATTGTAATTCCCCCAGTCAGTGATGAATATACATGTGTCTGTTCACCTCCATCTTTGAATAAAATGAGAGAGAATTGCCACTGACCTGCCACTTGCAGCTCAACCAACACATGATGGTATGTGCCATTGAAAGAGACCACACAAATGTATGATCCTTTGTCAGAGATCCTGATATTCTTCAAGCGCAGAGACATGTTGCCAGCTCTAAATTCAGTGCAGAAGAATTCTGTTCTGCCTTGATATCTCTCATCTTGCTTCTCCTCTTTATTCTTTCCATTGTATCCACTCACAATTATTTTTTGAGACTGTTTGTGAAATATCCAGTGGACAGAGAATACCTCAGGAATGTTGTCTGCTACCACCTGGCAGGGCAGAATGACACTTTCTCCAATGACTCCAACGATGGAATTGTTAGGAGGAGAGCTAATAAACTGACCTGTGTAAAGATAAAATAGCATTCGTTTCAATTGGTACATATCACATTTTTCATGGCATTACATCGGGCAACCAATAGAAACAATGTCACTGTCAGTGGGAGAGGAATCCAGAAATGACATGGCAAATAGCACAGATGAGTGATGTTCACGTATATGAGGCTCACAGAGGTTCCCCTTCAGTACTTTGAACACTAACTTAAGCAATTTCATGGTCATTATGTGATGGCTACGGAAAAATCATGGAAATCGGGTGAACACTGAAAAGTCTATGAAAGGGCCAGTGTAAAATGCAACATCCGTCTAACAAAAAGGTAGAGGTGAGATTCAGTTGCCACAGCACAGGTACCTAGTATGACTTGAAATGCCTTAGGCTGTGTGAGACATCCCTGTGCTGCTGGTAGACATGGCATATGACCTGCAACAGATCTACACTCATGTGAAGGAGCAGCTGGAGAACAGATCAGAATACAGTAGTGCCTAGAAGGACACTAGACATTTACATGTTGGTCTATGAATCACATATATGATGATTTGGTCATCTTCATCTGAACTCTATAATGATGGTGAGACACTGCAACAGGTGGTCCAGGGAAGTTATGGATGCTCCATATGATGGGGGTTTGAGCAAAGTGGTCTAGTGGGAGGTGTCCCTGTGTTCCAAAACTGGGAACCTAAAAGGCAATGTCCAGGATTCTTCTCCACCAGGAGGACTAAAAGCAAATCTTCCATCTTTGAATAAATAGAGAGAAACCTGTCACTTCCAATCCAGTCATTGACCTGGCTACATTGCTGCCATAGTGAATGGAGATCTCGCCAATAATCTGTTCAGTTCATTCTACAGTAGGCAGTGAGTCTGTTCATTGGGTAGGACAGAGTTCTTTGAGCATCTATCTTCAATGCCCTGAGGTACTCTAGGCATAGGATTGGCAAAAGTGACACAGGCTACATGGTAGGTCTCTTCTCTTTTAGAATGTCCAGGAACAAGAAGATGGCCCTACAGCGTCTAAGACACCAGTAGTTGTCAATGCACAAGCAACTGAATCTCATCCTAGATGCTGAGCTCCCATGCAGACACCTGCTTCTAGGAAGCCACATATAAGCAGCTAAAGCTGAGAGCCAAATCCAAAAGCCTGGGCACAATTCAGCTGGTGACACTGAGGCATCTAATGCTGAGTTGCTCTGGAGCTCCCCAGCTGGCCTCCAGTCACCAGTCTAGAGGGTTATTAGTCTTCTGCAGCCCTATCAGACCTTACAGCCTACACAGATGCCAAGATACCTTAACACGTATCAGACTGTACCAGGGTCTTATGTGGTGTTTTAATTTGATGGTTTATGTCACCTCAGTTAAAAAGAAGAAAGGTGTGAACTCCTTATTTTTGACTGTTGAGTTTCTGTGAGAAATAAGCTGGTTTATCAGAAGCAATTCAAAATGGAACTATCGTTACCTGTAACCAGGCATGATCTGCGCTGAAAAGTCAGTATGTGAAGAGCTGTCAGCCACCAAAAGGGGGAAGCCATCAGTACCCAGGCTTCCTAAGCATCCACAAAGCAAAATTTCCAGATGAAATTCACGTGTGACTCCTTCAGCCTCTTCACAGCTTCAATGCAAATTAACAAAGTGTAATTGCAGAGATGAAATAGGGAAAAATACGAAAGAACTTACAGATAATGAGTTTGATAATGTCAAAGGCAAAGAGGGTTGAAGGACATCTTTTCTGTCCTCATTCCCCTGTCAAATTTAACCACATAAGTGGGGGAATAAAAAACCCAAAAACGTTCTTTGCCTCCTCTATACTGGCCTTTGTCTTCCAGAAACTCTTTATTACATTCACTGGCATTTCATTTTCCTTTCAGCAAGGAGTATAAAGCATTTCATCTGGCCTTTTGATATTAGCAGACTACTCTTCCTTTTTTTTATTTTCACACAGTAAAAAGCCCCACAAACAAGCTCATGGATAAATTCCCAGGGGCAATGTTACTATACCTATCCGTGTAGTCTTACACCAGCATTTTAAAGAGAAACTTGTGATTTAGCAAGCATGAATTCCTTCAACTTTAACCCAAGTTTCAGCTCCTTGCTGAACTGCTCCATGCTCACAGTAAAGATAGATAATCCAAACTGACTTGTGAGCTGAAAGAGCAGAAACCCACTTAATTATTGATGCAACAGCTCCTCATTACCTCTTGATTTCCTGGGGTTTTTTTCTCACATCTCCAATCACATCTCAAGTGCTACCAGAGGGATGTACTCCCATAAATGGCAATGATGCACCTACACCAGGCAGGTTCATTCCTGTCAGTGCCACCGATCCAATCCATACCAGTTAATTCAGTTAAATGTAATTGGTTTCCTTCATGGATTTAGAAAAAGGATCATTTCTTACCTGAATAGTAAGAACCTTAAGACTTCTCTAAGGGATGTGGTTGTGGTGAACCTTTGTCCTCATATCTTTATTACCACTGAAGATTGTGATCGCATTTCCTTCAGCCAGTAGGGATAGAGAGGATTGGGGAGTGTGACTCCAGTGCCCTCTGACATCACTACAAAGTATTAGAAAAGAAGTCTAAAAATTGGCAAACAGAAAGAGATGTCATTGAAGTCAACTTGTTTTAGGACTCAGCAGGGAGGAGTACTGAGAGCAGATCTTTTCTGCCTGACTAACATCAAACTTCCTGAGAAGATTTTAATGGCACTCACCAGAAGGCTACCTGGCAGAGACAAAAAAAGTGCTATTTTGGTGCCATTGAATATGAGCTGAATCTAGTAGCACTTCTGAAAATATGACCTGGATTGTTTTGTAGAAGTGCAACTGCATGCTGAATGAATAATTAGCATCATCCCCAGACAGCACTTTCTTTTCTACATCATAGGAGTTACTCTTTGGGGGAAAAAAAAACCTTACCATTGACAGATCTTTTTTTAAAGTACATCCGGTGAAAGCAACACCTCTTTCTAAGTTCCCATCTCTCTGTGCCAGAAGATGGTCGTCCTGGTTTGAGTAAGAACAGAACTAATTCTGTTCAGTAATTTTATTTTCCAGCTCTGTTCTTCTAATTAACTGCACTTTCTGAAGTTAGCAGCCTGTTCTCACAGACAGTGTCTGCTCTAGCAGTGATAATACCTCATATTTAGAGCTACTACCAAGGACTGGGGTGCAGACCAAGGCCACTGCTGGATCTTGTGTACCACATTGGGGGGTGCAGAAAGTAAAAGGCTGTACCTGCAGGGAGGAGCAGACAGGACGGGTGACTCTAAACTGACCAACGAGGTATTCCATCCCATAGACTTTATATTCAGCATAGAGCTAAGGGATCCAAAGGGTCTCTGGGCTCTTCTCCCATCTTGGACTGCTTTGCCAGCTTTGCTTGGCTTGGCTCGGGTCCCCTTTCATTTTCTTCCTCGGAGCACCCAAGGAGGACTCTGTCCATTCTGCCTTTGATCCAATCTGCATGTTCCTGAACCCAGTACCAGAATCCAGCTCCTGAACACAGCTCCTATCTGCTGCAGGGCCCAGTCTGGGGCTGTCCCGGTGCCTGCTCCACAGCATCAGTGGTGTCGGTGATGTAACTGCCATCAGGGGGGCTGGGTTCCATACTGGGTTTGTATAGATTTGTATATATTCCATTTTTATTATTATTAACTTCCTTTTCATTCAAGCTGTTCTAGATTCCTTTTCTCATTGCTCAGACTCTCTCCCTTATTCCCTTTCTTTTCCCCTCTGGGGAGGGAGGGGGGTTAACAGAGAGCGTCTGACCCTAAACCGTGACAATGGTGTACACGGAACTTTGAGGATACAGCATGTGAGGGAACAAACAGATATAATCAGAAAAAATGAAGGTTTTGTTGAAAAGTTTGATAACGGGAGCTTACCTCCACATGTCAAGGTTTAGCTTTCCAGTAATTTCTCATGATGGTCCTCAATGCCATGACTGTGGAGGTTCCTGAATTTCCAGAGAAAACCTTCAAGCCAAACAACCACTTCCTTTCCTTAGGTTGTGAAAGACAGTGGAGTTTGAGTTATTATTTATCTCACAATATGATAAACTGTCATATTTGTTTAAAGGAATCACAACCCTGGATTCTCAGGGTGCAATTAAACTGCTGTGACCTTGGCTGTTTGAAAAGGTTTCAGATGTGAGCTGGATGTTTATTCTCCCTCCAGAGTCCAAGGAGGAATGGGCAGCTCTACAACAAGATTGATCCTGCCTTGAGTCTATAAAAAAAAAAAAACAACCCAGACTTCTAAATCTAGGCAAGGCTCAACTTTTGTATCCAGAATCCATCCCACCTTTAAAGAAGGCAGAATTGAGCCCCATTTAGATGTTCATTAGTCTTTGCCTCTGTGAAGGGTCTGAGTCTTCTAAATCAAGTTCTTTTCCTGCTCATTACACATCTCCCTCTTCCTCTCTTATACATAAATAAAGCTGGTGTAATTGCATCATAAGTTCTTGTCCTTTAAATTTCTAAGTTGCTCCATGTCTAAATTGCTGTGCTTTCCTACCTGCTGTCTGTCTCATATAGTCACACTTGTAACTTCAGATCTTCCTAGGGGGTTACGGGCTCACGCAACACTCCATTTTGGTTTCTCTACCACCCGTTCCTGCTGGTTTCTCACTTTTAGTTAATTGTCAGAAGGTCATGCTAGAAAATGAGTTGCACTGCACAGGGTCAAAAGGACTTCAAACATAATCCTCCTGCTGTACTTTGGATCTAGGTGTGTAGGCAAATCAAGCTTTTGGAGATCTCCCGCTACAGGCTGTCGGTACCTGCAGGTATTGGCTGGAAGATTCCACCCAAGGGTAAAAAAATGCTCATGGTGAAAGTTCAATTCCAATACTTGGAAGCTTTAGCAAGGAAATCAGTAAAGTCTGTGCCCCCTGTAGATAAGCAAAGGGAAAGTCCATGTGTTCAGGTAATAGAAGCCAAAGGTTCCTCATTCTCGATGACACAGTATCAACGCTGAGTTTAAAATGGTGACTTTGGATCTAGCTGTTCAGGTAAGGAATTAAAAGTCTGGCTGAAACGGGATTGTGCATGCTTAGGTTTTTGGAGGAGTTTGCATGACTATGGAGCTGTTGGTTTGCTATTTAGAGTCCTTGTGGAATGATTCCAGTTAGGAATTCAAAAGGCTTCTCCCTTGCCTGAACCGGTGGGAATATGTTGCTCTCATTTGTGGGGGCCATTTTAATGCACTTGGTAAGGACCATTTGCATTTCTTTTTAGTTACTGCCTTCATGTAATCAGTAAACCAGTCTGTTCACTTTGAGCGGATAATGCCTAAATACAATCTGTGATTTTGATTTTGACGCAGATCGTACCTGATAGCAACCTTTATTAATGCAATTAGTCACAGAACTGATCATTGTCATTTACTAGCTTGCTCAAAAGAGATTTTCTTGATGAATCCATTGTGATGGATGGTGTTGATCTGAGGTCTGCAACATGCTGATTCCAGAACGTATTTCCACTTAGAAAGACAAATTTATTTGCTATTTTTGTGCCAGGAATATAGACTTGTTATATGTTTCTCTGGTAGATATATACCAATGTGATTTATTAGATATCCCATGACATAGATAATTAATGAAGTATACCTCAGGTATACACTTATTCTGCAGATAATCAATATAAACAATAGAGAGTTTTACATTCACAGATGTGCAAGCATAAAAATTTTTGTTAAATTTTCCAGCTGGTGACTGGTTCAAATCTGTGGCATTGATTTGGTCTTTCCTTACTTTCCTGAAAGTAATTTTTGTCCCATGTCTGAGAGCTTTTCGCTTTACTTGGAGGAGTTTAAAGAGGGATAGATCGAAAACAAGACAGACAAGGTGCTGTAGCTTTGCTGCAGCTTTTAACTCTTCCTTCATTCACTCTAGACACTGGAAAAATGAACTTTGAACTTGGGCGAATAGTTAATCGTTCAAAGGAAACAGTTTGAAATGAGTGAGGATGATGACAACAGGCCTGGCATTCATCAGCCACAATCCCTAAATCCTTCTTGACTCTTCACTGCTTCATGCTTCTGCTCTGTTAGGAAAGCAAAGGGGCACACGGTCAGGCCTTCACAAGGACTTGAGCACCAAGAGTGTTCTGCAGACCTGGACTATGAACAGAAATGCTTCTGGGGTCTGAGGAAACCTCTCCGTTCCTGTGTTGAGTTTAGTGATGCAAGTAGTCCAGTTTGGCCTAATTTTTTTCAGAGTTCACCTGAAAAGCTCTGGGTGGAGAAAGGGGTGGAATTCCTATCCCTGGAGGTGGGACATGGTTTCGAGGTACCCAGGTCATGCTGGGTTAAGGGTTGGACTGGATGATCTTAAAGGTCCCGTCCAATCAAAACAATTCTATGACTCTATGATTCTACTTACACTTTATAATAAAAAAAAACCCTACTGAAACATGGGGTGGACTTCTGTGCACCTAAATTTACAGCCCTAAACTCTGCATGCCAGTGTATCTTCCCTGGCTTTCTTTACAGGAATCGATAGGTTGCTCCATCCTACTTATATTATTTCTCTCCAAGTATCCAAATGTATGTACTTAGTTCATACACAGTAGGTGAATTGCACCCCTTGCTGCTTTTCCTGACCCTCTGGGCATGGAATAACCATTTGAAAGCCAATGAGTGCTGCTTAGGTCAGGAGTTTCCCAAGCTGCATCCACAGTTTCAAATGGCATGTGCATCTGCTAACGTTAGAAGTGTGTGACTTCTGTTTGGGCTTTTGGCACTTTTGAAGATTCTTTCTAGAAATCCCGGCTTCCTCCTCCACTGAAAAATGTCAATGGAAGCTTTGACCAAGCAAGTATGAGTAAGAGAAAGAATATTTGGAGTTTCAGTGCATAGCAGATGCTTTCCAACAGGGCTTGGAAATTAATGAGCTCATTAAAGATGTCTGTCTCTCTTGGATTCTCACCTGCCTGAAGTTAGACATATCCTATTGGGTTTAGATTTAGCCTCATGCCACCTAGACAAATGTTGCTGTCCTGGTCAGATGTTTGCTGAACACCGAGCGTCTCATGGAGACTTGGGAGCCAGGCCTGTGAATTGCCCTTAAGATCCAATATAGTGCTCATCTAAGTCCCTCCGGTGGCCAAGCATGCATTTAAAGCAGCTTCTTCTGGCATTTCCCAAATTTTGCTCAAAGGTACCTAAAATACATCTGAGGATTTGTCCTCCCATCATTCCATACACAGCGATATACAGAGATGTGTGGCTCTGGTTTGATTCGCTCTTCCCATTTCCTCTTCTCTTTCTGGAAAGGTTACAGGAGCCTGATAAGAATTGCCCCAGAAGTTTTCCAGCTAGGAGGCAATGGTTTCCGGATTCCAGCAGGCAACAGCTCTTCACATCGCTCTTTTCCTACAGATAATGTGTTTGGTCACAGGTAAACCTACATTCCACTTTTCTTTTCCAATCACAATTACAGGTTTTATTTGCAACCTCTTTGTACCATTACCTGATTTTTCGCATATAGAGCAGACACCCACCATTCCCTCCAGTCATCTGCTGAAGCCAAAACCAAAAAGTAGCATTCAATGACACCTAAACACACTTCAGCCACAATGGCAAAGGTTCTAGCCAATACTGAAGATTCACTTAAACCTTCAACATAGGATTATGAGCAGATTCACAGCCCTTCACCCAACTGGTGTTTAAGGAGCTTCTTTCTTTTCTCGGTTTTGGAGGTGTTTTTCAGCTTGACTGACTCTATCACTGTATCATGCTCTGAAATCCCAGGTTCCTTTTTGTATCTCTCACTGAGATCCGTATTTTCAGCAGCAACTTCCTGAAGTTCCACCATGTTCTTAGGATAAGTGGTAGTGGTGCCAGATGGCAGAAGATGACAGGGACCTTCAGCCACAAAACTGCTTGTACGGGCTCATATGGACCTACAGAGTTGTGATCTGATTGTTGTCACAGGGTGTCTTCCTCTCCTGTCCTCTTGTGCCACCAGTGTCCACCTGCTAAACCAGCCTTTCCAGTGGGAGATTATGGAACTTGCTCTTGAGACAATATCCTGGTCCAGGGCATTTTCTGATTTAATGATATTTTCTGGAGAAGAATAGCTTCTTCTTGCATTCACTTATCTGTATGTGTTCCAATTTCCTATAGGAAGTACTCATGAGAAGATTTGTGGCAGTAGAGCCTGGAGAAGAGAAGGCTCTGTGGAGAGCTATTTGTGGCCTTTCAGTACTTCAAGGGAGCCTATCAGAAAGCTGGGGACAGACTTGTTAGCAGGGCCTGGTACAACAGGACAAAGGGTGATGTTTTTATACTAAAAGAGGGAGATTTAGATTAGATTATATAGAAGGAAGAAATTTTTTATGCTGAGAGTGGTAAGATACAGGCCCAGGTTGCACAGAGAGGTGGTCAATGCCCCATCCCTGATACCATTCCAGGTGAGCTTGACCAGGCCACTGAGCAACCTGCTCCACTTTCAGACATCCCTGCTCATTGCAGGAGGGTTGGAATAGATGAGCTTTAGAGGTCCCGTCCCACCCACACTATTCTGTGATTCTGTCACACATGAGATTTACATCTCTGTCTTCTTGCAGGACAGTATAAAATTGTTCCTCCGGACAATCCTGTCATTGGGGTCGTTGGAAATGGAGTCACCCTGCCCTGTCAGCTGAAAGTTGAGATAATCCCTCAGAGACTTGCTGTCCAGTGGATATTTACTGGAAACTCGAAAAAAGATGTTATGACCTCTTATGATGGACGAAAATCACACACAAACGTTAATGAGGAAAAGACATACCAGGGCAGGACAAATTTTTTTCTCTCTGAATTTATTAAGGGAAACGTGTCTCTTCACCTGAAAAATGTCATGCTCTCAGACAAAGGCAAATACATCTGCAGTGTCTTCTTTGAGAACTGGTATGATGAAGTTGTGGTTGACCTGGATGTGGTAGGTGAGTGGAATGATAAGTAACCACTACTTCATCCTCAGTCCAGTCGGATAACATTGGAAAGTTGTATGGGGTCCCAGGGGGCTGGATTTAGAGAATCATAGTATCATCTAGGTTGGAAAAAACCTTCATCGAGTCCAATCATTAACCCTACTCTGTATGTCCACTTGTCACGGTTTAGGGTCAGGGCAGCCCGTTAGACCTATAACAGATGCTCTCTGTTAAACCCCCCCTCCCTCCCCAGAGGGGAAAGAGAAGGGGAATAAGGGAGGGAGACTTAGCAATTAGAAAAGGAAACTAGAACAGCTTTAATGAAAATGAAATTAATAATTATAAAAATGGAATATGTACAAATATATACAAAACCAGTATCGAACACAACCCCCCTGTTGGTAATTCCATCACTGTCACCACTGATGCTGTGGAGGCACTGGGGAAGCCCCAGACTGGACCCCGCAGCAGACAGCAGCTGTGTTCAGGAGCTGGATTCTGGTACCGGGTTCAGGAACATGCAGATCGGATGCGAAGGCAGAATGGACAGAGTCCTCCTTGGGTCCTCCGAGGAAGGAACCAAAAGAGGACCCTAGGCAAGCCAAGCACAAGCTGGCAAAGCAGTCCAAGATGGGAGAAGAGCCCAGAGAACCTTTGGGTCCCCCATCTCTAGACCGAATATGTCGTATGTGGGATGGAATACCTCATTGGTCAGTTTAGATTTACCCGTCCTGTCCACTCCTCCCTGAAGGTGCAGCCTTTCACTTTCTGCACCACCCAGTGTGATACACAATATCCAACAGTGGCCTCGGTCTGCATACCAATCCTTGGTAATAACTCTAAACATGAGGTGTTATCAATGCCAGAAGCAGACACTGTGAGAAAACAGGCTGCTAACTTCAGAAAGTGCAGTTAATTAGAAGAACTGAGCTGAAAAGTAAAATTACTGAACAGAAATGTTCTGTTATCACTCAAACCAGGACACCACTGCTAAACCCTGGCCCTGAGCACTGTAACTACACGACTTTTAAACACGAAAAGGGCTGGTGATTTAACAACTTTCCTGAGCAGACTGGTCCAAGGCTCGAGAAAACTTTTGGTGAAAAAATTCTTTCTAATGTCCAACCTAAACCTCTCTTGTCACAACCTGAAGCCATTTCCACTTGTCTTATCACTTATTTTTTAGAGAAGAAACTGACACATACCTCTCTACAATGTTCTGTCAGAGAGTTGTCAAGAGCAAGAAGGTCTCCCCTCAGCCTTCTTTTCTTCAGACTAAATAGCCCCCATTGCCTCAGATGCTTCTCACATGACTTGTGCTCTAGGCCCTTCACTAGCTTAGTTGCCCTTCTCTGGACCCACTCCTGCACCTCAATCTCTTTTGTGTACTGTGGTGCCCACAAATGAACCCAGTACCTGAGGTGCGGCCTGAACAGTGCCGAGGACAGGGGGAGGATCCCTGCTATAGACCTGCTGGACACACTATTTCTGATACAAGACCAGGATGTTGGTGGCCTTCTTGGCCACCTGGGCACATTGGTGTCTCCTTCAGCCAATTGTCCATCAGTTTCCCCAGGTCCCTTTCATCTCCCTTGAGGTTTACCTCACTTGCTGTAAGCCATGGAAAGACTAGCTTCTGTTACAGCTTAGGCTAATTCTCTTGCCAGCAGACCCTGAACACTCTTGAATGTCTTTTTACCCTGTCTTACAGAGGGACCGTAGGGACCACCTTAGCTTTAACACATTGAAATGTAGCAGAGAGATGAATCCTACAGTAAAAGCCTGGTTGTGCAGAGGTCAAGCATCGAAAGCCTGATCGAAAGATATTTCCCTACACATCACCTCCTTTTCTCTGCAGTATCCCAGTTGTCATCTATTTGTGGTGTCATGCCAAATTTTGCTTTCCCAACTGATGTCCAGTCAGTGCAATGCTACTTGATTTTCATTACAGATGTTCATAGAGATAACACAAATCAGTGCAGAGATCTATCAAGGCTGTAAAAGGGAAGTCACCTACAAAGGTCCCCTTTTAACATAACACAGGAAGTTCTGATGTTACATATATGCATGATGTTATATACCAGCAATTTAATGAGAAATAAAATTTCAACCCTGATGGATTCACATTGCCTGTTTATAGATGAATCTGGGGAAGACTTTCCCACCATGTGCTGTTTGGTGAGAGAGTATCTCATCTCCAGTTTGTTGGAGCTTGTTCGCTTGCTGTTTTACAGCTAAAGGTGATGAGTCTTCAGTCTTCCTGGATGGTCATGTGGGCCAGGGCATTGGCCTGACCTGCAAATCATATGGATGGCTTCCAGAGCCCCAAGTAGTTTGGCTGAACAGCAAAGGACAGACACGACGGGAGAAAGTGACAACCCAAAGCACAAAGACTTCTTCAGGCTTTTTTGATGTTGTAAGTTCCATGAATCTTGAACCAGGATCTGACAAGGAAGTCTCCTGCAGAGTCATCAATAACCGGATCAACTCTGTGTGTGAATCCCGAATCCTGATTTCAGGTGAGTGACCTCCAGGATCAAACATTGACAGGACCACTTGGTAGGCTGCTGTCCATTGTCTCTCCATTGGCCTTAGAGTGATGCTGGGCACTCAGCCCAAGCACACGTGACTAGTGCTTGCATGGATAACATGATAAGGAGTGCATCTTTCTGTCTTAGATTGCCTTTTATACTCAAGACACATCTGTCTAGTGCAGAGCCTTCTTAGCTGCCACCTGAGAGCAGGAAATGCTCAGTGTTTGCTCCCACCCCTTTTACTCTCCCTAACACCACAGTGGTTACTCTGAGATTCAGTGTCTGTCTTCCTCTAGATGGATTCCTAGTTTGGAAACTAGGCAGGTTTGGTTTTTTTTTAATGGGGAGATAATTTCTTTTTTTTTCCACCTGAAATGCCACAGAAGACTGCCTTAGCTGTTTCACAAGCACTCAGTGAAAGTAACACCATTTATGTTTTACAGATGACTTCTTTCCTTCCACTTCCCCTTGGATGACAGCTTTCCTTGTATTCTTCTTTCTAAACATAGCTGGTTTTGCTGCTGTAGGTTATAAAGTAAAAAGTAAGTATTTTCACCTCCAACAGCTGACGTGAAGGTTTTCATCTACAACGCAACCCACAGTTAATGAAAATTCAAATAGTATCTTTAACATACGTGAATGAGAGGAAGAGAATCAAAATTAACAGATGTGTCATTAAAAACAGAGTGTGGGTGGGGGCTGCACATATGCAAATATTTTACAGACAAGATGCTGATTTGTATGATCATGGAGATTTACAGGCTCAGAATACGATTCTAGCTTTTAGAAGAGTGGATGTTTTAGAAAATATCTCATTTTAAAATGAGAAGATTTGAAATGATAATTCAATAGTCTGAATAGACATCCTGTTAGAAAATAAAGAAATATAAGCTTTCTTTGTTTTTCCAGGTAGTTTTTCAGAGACTCATAAAGCAGGTGAGTAGAGAAGAAGCTAAACATAAACCCACATGAACATACCTCAGGAGATATGTTCTGTCTACCTACACAGATCTGGAGTTTCTGCCTTGAGCACTTCTCCATGTGTGGTTATAGAGGGGCCCCTTCAGTAAATCGTCACTCTTCCAGCAGCCCTCTTCTTTCCTTTGGGTATTTGCAAGGTCTTCTGCTACTGAAATACCCCTCTGTTAAAATGACTTAACATTTCTACAGAACTTTCAATTAAGATTCAGTCCTTGGGCTGGTATGCTTTAATTTTTATTCTTTTGAGACAGTGAATAATTAATATTATATTTCAATTTCTTTTTCAGTAAAAACGAAGGACGAGAAACTAAAAGGTAAATGCTCCTTGCAAACCACGAGGACATCTTGAAAACATGAAATCAAAGACTCTGTTCTAGGGCATCTTGATTTCTCAGACATAAATCTCAAACCTAGCTGTCCTTATCAGCATCGAGGATCCAATGACAATTAGCCACATTGTCCTTTATAATACCCCTCCATAGGTACCCTGAAGTAGAGTAAATCACCCAGGGGAATCCTCTGTTGCTTGCAGGGTGGTGAACAGACTGACATGCCATGATCCTCTATGATCGCACCAATATCTTGAGATATAACCTGTCGGTGCTGTAATTCCTCTTCAAATGCCATTGTTCTATGCCAGGTTTATGCTCCATTTTTCTATGGCTGGATCACAGTCATCCCTGTGTTCTGATATTTTGCCTCGTCTGTTCAAATCTGCTTATAATTCCCAAGATTAGTAAAAGGAAAAAAAAAAAAAATCAAGCCTTGAATGATTTACTGATAAATTGCACCCCATGGCTTTGACTCTGATCCTCTCACCCCCAGTGTCACCTGAAGAAACAAATCACAATTTCTGCTGCAATTTCTGGAAGTTCTGTGTGTTGTCAGCATGTATTTCTGGTCAAATCACGATAACAGTGAACCAGACACAGTCTAGAGGAGCTCAGTTATCTCATATTAGCCTTTCAGCTTACCAGTGAGATTCCATTTATTTCAGTATCTAAAATAAAAGAAGCCTCAGGTTCTTCCTGAGGGTCTTGTCTTTCTAAGAGAAATGGGAAGAGATGAGATGCAAACTGCTTGTGAAAGCTCTTACTGGGAAGAAGACGTGGGAGGTGGGGGATGGATTTCCTACACTGACTATAAGGGACCTACAGAGCAACTAGATGAGATAAGAAACAGTCATCTTGTAGGCACCTAAAAGAGGTCATATGAAGGTCATCTCATCTCTCTAGCCAGTTAAGGTTGACTCCAATTTAGTGTGCTAATCACCTCTTGGTTTATTTGAATCCATCAATCTCTCCATGTGACTCCGCTTTCTTTACTTCACCTAACAGATGAAGTTGATCAAGGGTGGTCCTAAATTGAGCTATTATTGACGAAAAAGAAAGCAAAAGTACTGAAGAAAACATTGCAATGAAACTTTTTAACTCTGATACTGAAACTAATACATTAAAAATCATCTATCATTTCTTTCAGAAAAAGAAAAGTTGATGAGAGTCCTAGGTAAGAATACAGTTTTCCTGTCCCTTTCAGTACTCTGAAATTTACTCCCCAAAAAGATTTAAGAACATGTAAATTTTTATAAGACTAGTGCTGGATTTGTCTCTTCCCTTTCTCAGACATTTCTATGTCCTCTTTTCAAGTTTGATTATCAATTCAAAGCCAGTCCATTTTCTAACAGCTTCTTGGAGCTTTAATCATTGAGAGCAATGAAATAGTTTAAAAGCTCATCTCATCATTTTTAACTTCCAAATGAAACCCATTTGCCATCCAGTAATGTGGTTTTGGTTTTTTTTCCTTTTTATTTTTATTTTTGTTTTGTTTTGTTTCTTGATCAACTCAGACCACGAGAAGAACACAAATCAAGGAAGTAAGTATAAATCTACAATTAAGACAACGTTAATCAAATCTTACAAGTAGGTATATCTGAGAGAATGCAAATAAGCTGCTTCATAATAGAAACAGAGTAGCTCACAGTTGTTGGAATGATTGTTACTTTATTTCATTTTTTGTCACTGCTAAATAATATTATTTGGTGTGGCTCTGTGTCTAATGGGATTGTGATACTGTTCTGCTTCTGAGTAATCTCTCTGTCAGGAAACATGATGATTGTACTGAGGTTTCTTGAAGCTCTGACCTCCTGCTCCTGTTCTTTTTCACTTTCTGGTCAAATTATTCACACAGATGTTACTTGTATGTCAAAGCTCAAAATGTGCAGCTCGGGGTCACCCCTCTCCTGTACTGGTGCAGGGGGTTACTCCCTGCATGGTGCAGAACCCGACACCTGCCTTTGTTGAACTTGGACTGAAGTTCCCCTCTACCCAACTCCCCACCCTCTCCAGGTCTCACTGAAAGGCAGCACAGCTGTGGTGCATCAGCCACTGCTCCCAGTTAGGTACCATCAGCAAACTGGCTGAGGGTCCACCCTGTCCCTTCACCCATGTCATTGATGAATATGTTGAACAAGAGTGGGCCCAGTCCTGAATCCTGGCAAACACTTCAAGCTACAGGTGTCTAACTGGACTCCACACCACTGATCGCAACCCCCTGAGCTCTGTCCTTTGGACAGTTCTCAATCCATTTCACAGTCCATTCATTCAATCCACGCTTCCTGAGCTTACCCATAAGGGTGTTATGGCAGAGAGTATCAAAAGCATTGCTCAAGTTGAGGTAGACAACATCCACTGCTCTCCCTTCATCTACCCAGCCAGTCACACCATCCTGGAATGTTATCAAACAGGTGAAGTGTGATTTCCCCGTGGTAAATCCATGCTGACTACTTGTGATAACTTTCTTTTCCTCTACAGGCTTAGAGATGAGAGCTGAGTTACAGAACAGTTAATTATGTACTTAGAGCACACTTGTGTTAATTAACACCTGGCTTTTATCCACAACAAAGCCTTGAAAGAATTCAAGTTGACAAGTTTTCACATGACAAATTTAAAAATAAAAAATAATTCCAGTATTTGCAGAGTGATAGAATTATTGCCTACAGATCTCATTTCCTAATTGGTGTCTCCTCAAGTTTTCATTTCATTCATTAAAGTTATTCTGTTACAGGACTGACTGACAATCAACGAATACTTGGTAAGAAGACATCTTGTATGAATCTTCATTTTCATAAACGCCACAAAAAATAAATCTTCAGATGAGCCTGACACTGCCATGCATGAGGTTGAAACA
This sequence comes from Todiramphus chloris collaris, assembly GCA_025345505.1. Taxonomy (NCBI): domain Eukaryota; kingdom Metazoa; phylum Chordata; class Aves; order Coraciiformes; family Alcedinidae; genus Todiramphus; species Todiramphus chloris. The sequence goes on from JANVCC010000225.1 coordinate 83,389, forward strand.
AATATAAATACCTCCTCTCAGAGAAGTTTGATTTTTCTCCTTTGTCACACAGATTGCTATAAAGCCTCTCTGGACTATAAATAATCCCTCTTTCTCCAAGTTCTTATTACCTAAAAGCTACACCAAAGCTACAGCAGCTCATGTTGCATCACATGTTTCTTTTCCTTACAACTCGTGTCTACCTGAACCATTGCGAAGACAGACAAGAAATTGGTTTCCTCCACACAGCCCAACTGGATGACTTAATGTCCTAGAAAATGCTCACTAAGTGTAAACAACTACAGACCTTCTCTAGAGGCCCAGTTTGTGTCTCTCACCTTGGAACAAGGTCTCAAAAATTTAAATCACACAAGTGATGTAAAGAAGTGAAGTAAAGAAGTCCTCACACTGACCCATGGCATTGCTTTATCTTCTATTGTTTGAGGTTCTCTGCATTTGAAAAAAAACCTCACAAAATAACTGTTAATAACTGAAACATCTTTTCCTTTCAGATCGACTCAGCGCTGAGCTGGGTAAGTAGTTTGATTTTATTTCTCCAAGTACTGCTGCATGAAGCAAAGTCAACCCTGGGCAGAATCACTAGATTGACAATAATTGGATATCAATAGACAGAAACACTGTAGTTTAACAAGTAGCACCTGCTCAAGGGATTAATCAAATGCTGCTCTCTCGTTCCTTGCTGCAGATTTCTGGGATGCCCGGAGCCATGCAGGTAAGCTGGCAGGAGAAAGGGTGTGAAAATTCAGTGGTCATCCATCCAAGCTACCCTGAAACATCAACATTAGGAAAGTACCAACTGAGCTGGAGTCAAGGGAACAAGCCTGGCTTGGTTAATAGGAAATGCAGCTGGGATGTGGCTGTTGGAATGATTCAGTTGCCGGAAGGTGTCAGAATCCGCACTGGGGTGTGGACACAATTCTGGAAAGGATGTAAAAGAGAAAGAGAAGATTGTGGTAAAGCGTGTGGACTCACAGACCAAGAAAGGCCATGGCTGTGAGAGCTCCCAGGCACCTCTCAGTTCACCAGGGACTGCATGTCATGTTCTGGGGCATGTTGAAAGTCTTGAATCACACCAGGACCACACAGACCCTTGAATGTTTCAAACCACTGCCCTGTGGTCCGTGAGTGACTCTGCTTATCAGATGATTTTCCTTTTCCCCTCCAGTTGCCATTACACTGAACCCTGTCTGCCGAGTCCTGAAGATCCAGGTGGAAGGAGCTCGAATTGTGGGGAGCAGCGCATCTGATCCTGCTGGCACAAGCACTCTCTGCACAGTCCCTGTCCTGGTGGGGAAGGAAGGGTTTGCAGTTGGCAAACACTACTGGGAGGTGGACATTTGCCAGGAGCAGGACTGGCTGCTGGGGGTGGTGAGGGAGAAAGGGGGACAGGAGGAGGAAGGGTTCCTTCCTGGGGAGGACTACTGGGCTCTGCACAAGTCCCACGGCGAGATTTTCTCTAGTGAAGGAGACCGCAGGATTGAGAAGCAGCAGATGAGTAATCCAGTGATCGGGGTGCTTCTGGACTTGGAGGAAGGGCAAGTGAACTTCTATGAAGCAAAGCAGAATAAAATCATTGTGAGAATGTCTCTAGGGTTTAAGAAGGAGCCTGCAGACAATCTGTTTTACCCATTTCTATCACAAAGGGAAGGGACACTCACAGCTGTTTTCCATCCAGTCCTAATACCTGTCCCTTTGGAGACACTGTAGAAGGAAGTTTGGAACCAAATGGGTTGTAGAGTCAAAGTTCTCTGCCTAGAGTTCAGGGTAGGAAGGAGGAGAGATTTGAATGGTTTAAGACATCAGTAGCTAAGAAAGAAAGAGATTAGGACTGAGGAACAAAATAGGAAAAGCTGAAAAAAACAAAAAGAAGTAATGAGAGAAAGTTATAGTCTTTCAAAATGGGGAAAAAAGGCACTTTGCAGTAAAGGAACTTTTTTCTATTAGTTGTTGTCAACAAAGAGAACAGAGAAAGCCTCTAATGATGGCTTTTTCGTGAAGAATGTTGTCAAAGCTGTGTGTGAATCCCAGGACGTTGTATAAACCATGTCCCATAAACGTGCTCTTGTAAATAAACCCAGGACAAAGAGAAAAGTCCCTTTGTTGTTCTTCCTGAATGAACTAAGCAGGAGTGGCTTTGAAGAAAATCAGTGTTTGAAGTACAAAAGGAACATCAGAATTGTTTGACTGTTTAGCGCATCCATTCAAATCTTTATGATTATCAGGGAAGTTGTTCTTCTGCCCTTGTTAGAGGCTCCAAGACATCCTCTGTTGTCTCTTTAATTAGAACATGGCTGGGTGACAAGGATTTCTTTTGTTTTCACATTTCAATGTGATTTTTACTCCTCATCAATGTAACCTTGAGTGTTTGTGACAACTGGATGGAGACAGCAATCCCCTGGTGCGGTAGCTGCCACCCCAGGGAAAGATTATCAATTGGTCCTGGTAGGGTAAAAAAAAAGGAGTTACATCCCTTCCCACTGAGCTCTTTGATTTCTGTCTTTCTCTTGACATTTCCACAGTTTTTGTCAAGAGCATGTCTTCTTCTCTGAGTGCCTGAAAATCTAAAGTAACTTCCCCAGTGGAGGTTAAACCAAAGGGGTTTTCTGGTTTGCAGCCCACCCTGAATAAGAACATGAACTTTTTTGTTGCCTGTCAATCCAGGCAGAGGTAACACTCAAAGTTGGTTCCAAAAGAAACCTCCGGTGCTTTCTTTGAGTTCCATTATGTTTTCCATATCAACTCCAGCTTCTTTAGAGTCTTGATGGACTGAATGGAGAGAAGTTAATGTGTGTGCAAAAAACTGCCCTGGAGAATGGAGAAAAAGCATCTACTATAATACCTGCAGGTCTCACCAAGCATAAAAGTGTTATAAAAGATCTTTAAATAAATTGTACATAAATTGATCTTTACACCATCTGCACATTTTTTCATTTTACTCACACCTGTCTTGGTTAAGTCTGTCAGGCTGAAGGGTAAATAAATCTGTGTTTTCAGTCTCTGAACTACTTGTTGTGAAAAAATTGTGGTTTGCAACCATGTCATGATCAGGAAGACCAGACAGGTGATTATGAGAACAGAGTTATCACCATTTTACGCAATCTTTACACAGACTTTACAAAATCACGAGTCTCTAAAATCCGTCTAAGCTCCTGACTCCTGGTCTTTTTCAGATGGCTTTCTCCACATGGTGAAGACTGATACCACCATGACAAAACCAGATTCAACTTGGTGAAAATTAATTTAAGTGACTGCTACTTCAAAGAGATTGGGGTAGTGAGAAACAGGGACAAAATCTAAAACACCTTCTCCCTCTGCTCCTTTTGCTCAGGCTCAATTTAACTTCTTTACTCCTGACTCCTCCTCGTCTGTCCACCCCTGACTAGTGCATGGGGATAGATAATGGAGGATTGTGGTCAGTCCATAATGGTTCCTCTTCACCAGACCGTCTTCCTCACGCTTTTTCCCTGCTTCAGCGTCAGCTCTCTCTGGGTTGCACCCCTTCTGGATAAACCTGCTCCCATGTTGGCTCTCCACAGGCTGCATTTTCCTGCAGGGAACACCCACCTGATGCAGTATAGGGACCTCCAGGAGCTGTGATGTGGGTATTTGCTCCACTGCGGTCCTCTCTCCACAGGCTGCAGCTAAATTTGTGCTCTGGCTCCTGGAACACACTCCTCTTCCTCCTCTGACCTCACTATCAGCAGGGATGATTCACATTTTTGACTTCCCCTTATGCTGCATTTTGCCCCATGAAAACATGTCTTCTCAAAAGGGCCACCAGCTTCATGATGTACTCAGCTTTAGCCTGGGTTAGGTCCACTTTGCAGCCTGCTTTACATCAGCTGTGTAGAACATGGGCGTAAACCCTCACTTTTTACCACTGTGGCCACATTTGTAGCCCCCTTGCTAAGAAAACCTGACCACAGATATCCAGTACACCTGGAAAATAAAGTCTTTTACATTTACATGTCATCTTCTATCAGAACTTTGAATTCACCAGCAGCTAAACTCAGACTGGAACATTTATTTGACAAGGAAAGGCTGAGAGCCCTGAGGCTGTTCAGCCTGGAGAAAACAAGTTTAAGAGGGGATCTCATCAGTGTTTATAAACTTCTAAATGATAGGTGTCAAGAGGATGGGGCCAGACTCTTGTCACTGGTGCCCAGTGACAGGACAAGGGGCAATGGGCACCAAATGGAAGCCAGGAGGTTCCATCTGTCCAGGAGGAGAAACTTCTTTGGTGTGAGGGTGTGGGAGCCTGTGCCAGGCTGCCCAGAGAGGTTGTGGAGTCTCCTTCTCTGGAGAGATTCCAAACCTGCCTGGAACCTGAGATGCTCAGCCCCCTGCTCTGGGTGACCCTGCTGGAGCAGGGGAGTGGCACCAGATGATCTCCAGAGGTCCCTTCCAACAACCACCATGCTGGGATTCTGTGATCCTGGAAGAGGCATTTCTTATCTTTTCCCCAGTAGTGTAGAAATGCTCCTCCTACTTCAGCAGAAACTCGAGTCATCTCGTTCCATCCTCTAATTTTTGAAATCTCTACCCAGGACACTCTTTCCAGCAGGTAAGAGCACAAGACTTTTTAAGGCTAGAATGATCTCACAATAAAAGTAGCACCAGAATATACTGTAAATGTCTATTTGTGGGAGGTACATTCACTTTACAGCTTCACAAGTGATATCTGAGGATTAGTGAATGAGAAGGAAGGAAGTGGAGGATATATTATCATTAGTAAGGAAGGAGTATTTAATAATTAAACCTCTGGCTATTTATGTTAGAATAAAGAAACCTATGGGAATCTATGATATAATAACAAACTTCCGGATATTTATATTAGAATAACTAAACCTATGGGGATTTATTTTATAATAACTAAACCTCTGGGTATTTCTGTTATAATAAGTAAACCTCTGGAAATTAATTTAGTTCATCTATTGCTCTTCTGCACTTTGTGCTGTAGTTTTAGTTATCTCATTGAACTGGTACTTTGTGGATATATAATGTTCTTCCAACATGGTTGACTAAAAATATAACGAGCAAATCAAGGTGTTCATTCACCTCTTCCCATCATCAGGAGGTGTTCAGCCATCTCCAGGAGGCCAGGCTCCATCACATGTAACAGTGACTTAGGAAGACAAATGCAACCACTCCAAGGTTTCCTCCCTTCCTGTTTATTTTTCCCCAGCTTTTATTGCTGAGCATAATGTCGTGTGGTCTGAAATGTCCATTTGGTCAGTTGGGTCAGTTGTCCCCTCACAGCTTCTTGTGCACCTGCAACCTGCTCATTAGTGGGGTGGTGTGAGGAGCACACCTTCCCTTCTCTCCCCTTCCTCAATTCTTCTCTTGCTGGAATACTTACTTGGAATAGTTACTTGTGGTCTTGGCTGTTCTCTACTATTCAGAAAGATTTTTACTTCTCATTGGTCCTTGTAAACCTCAGGAAGGTGACAATAACCCTCAACACTGATTTAGTCACATATCCTAACCTGGGTGTGCTTCTCTTGTGCGCTTGAATCTGGGAATGCTGGAGGTATCTGGTCTTCATAGAACACAGAATTGTTTGAGTTGGAAAGGACCTTAGAGACCATCTAGTACCAATCCCACCTGCCACAGGGTGGGATAAAGCAATGTGTGCTTGGAAAAGAAAAACAGGATGTACAAAGCTGCAGTCAACCCTTAGAACAGCGAGGTGCTGCTCTTAGCTGAGCTGCTTCTGAAGGTATGACACTACAGCAATGAACTTGGTATTTCATAGAATTATTTTGGTTACAAGAGACCTTTAAGTTCGTTGAGTCCAACTGTTAATCCAACACTGCCAGGTCACCACTAAACCATGTCCCTCAGCACCACATCTCCACAGCTTTGGAACCCCTCCAGGGATCACGGGGACTCCACCGCTGCCCTGGGCACTCTAGGCCAGGCCTTGACAACTCTTTCAGGTAACAAATTTTTCCTCATGTCTAACCTAAACTTCCCTTGGTGCAACCAGAGACTATACATCCTCCTGAAGGCTCTGCTAAGGTACATGGAAAATGAGGAGGTGATTGGTGGAAACCAACATGGCTGCACCAAGGGCAAATTCTGCCTGACAAATCTGGTGGCCTTGTATGAGGGAGTTACAGTGTCAGTGGATAAGGTAAGAGCAACTGACATCACTGACCTGGACTTGTGCAAAGCGTTTGATACTGTCCCACATGACACGGTGGTCTCCAAACTGGAGAGACACGGGTTTGAGGGATGGACCATCCCTTGGATAAGGAATTGTCTGGATGGTCATACTCAAAGAGTTGCAGTCAATGGCTCAATGTCCAAGTGTAGATCAGTGACAAGTGATGTTCCTCAAGGATCAGTACAGGGGCCAATGTGGTTTAACATCTTTGTCAGTGACAAATGATGGCACCAAGCTGAACAATACAGTTGGCACACTGGAAGAATGGGATTCATTTAGAGGGATCTGGACAGGATGGAGAAGTGGGCACAGGCCAACCTCATGAAGTTCAACAAGGCCAAGGGCAAGGTCCTGTGCCTGGGTTAGGATAATCCCAAGCACAAGATAGGCTGGTCAGGGGATGGATTGAGACAGTCCTGAGGAGAAAGACTTGGGGATGCTGATGGATGAAAAGCTCAGCATGAGCCAACAATGTGTGAGTGCAGCCCAGAAAGCTCCAACTGCATCCTGGGCTGCACCAAAAGCAGTGTGTCCAGCAGGTCAAACTCTCTGTTCCAGCCTCATGAAACCCCACCTGGAGCACTGTATCCAGCTCCAGAGCCACCAACACAAGGAGGACATGGATGTCCAGGTCCAGAGGAGGCCATAGAGATGATGGGAGGGCTGGAACCCCTCTGCTGGGAGGCCACGCTGAGAGAGTCAGGGGTTTTCAGCCTGCAGAAGAGAAGGCTCCAGGGAGACCATCTTGGGGCCTTCCCAGTATCTGAAGGGGCCACAGGAAAGCTGAAGAGGGACTTGTCAAAGGCTTGTAGTGACAGGACAAGGGATAATGGCAAGGGACAATGGCTTCAAACTGGAACACAGTAGATTTAGTTTAGAAATTATGAAGAAGTATTTTTTTCCCTGATTTAACTTATGTACCAAGAAATGGGGCTTCTGATGGGTTTATCAGTCAAAAATTAACACAAAACAAATGCAACAATTAATGAAACAAAACCATGTTTCTCAAGTCCAGGTAAAATGAAAGAAAATTGTAATATTTGACAGGTTGTCCTGGTTTGAGTGAGAATAGAACTAATTCTGTTCAGTAATTTTACTTTTCAGCTTAGTTCTTATAACTAACTGAACTGTCTGAAGTTTGCAGCCTGTTTTAACAGACAGTGTCTGCTTCTAGCAATGATAACACCCCATGGATAGAGTTACTGCCAAGGGTTGGTGTGCAGACCAAGGCCACTGCTGGAGCTTTTGTACCACCCTGGGGGGTGAAAAAAGTGAGGGGCTGCACCCGCAGGGAGAAGCGGACAGGACGGGTGACCCCAAACTGACCAACGAGGAATTCCATCCCATAGACATCATATTTGGCATAGGGCTGAGGGATCTGAAGGGTCTCTGGGCTCTTCTCCCCTCTTGGACTGCTTTTCCAGCTTTGCTTGACTTGTCTCAGGTCCTCTTTCAGTTCCTTCCTTGGAGCACCCGAGGAGGACTCTGTCCATTCTGGCTTTGGTCCCAGACTGTGTGTTCCTGAACCCGGTACCAGAATCCAGCTCCTGAACACAGCTCCTGTCTGCTGTGGGGCCCAGTCTGGGACTGCCCCGGTGCCTGCTCCACAGCATCAGTGGTGATGGTGATGTAATTACTATCAGGGAGATTGGGTTCGATGCTGGTTTTGTATATATTCCATTTTTATTATTACTAATTTCCTTTTCATTAAAGCTGTTCTAGTTTCCTTTTCTAATTGCTGAGTCTCTCTCCCTTATTCCCTTTCTCTTCCCCTCTGGGGAGGGAGGGGAGTTAACAGAGAGCGTCTGTTATAGGGTCTAAGGGTCTGCCCTGACCCTAAAGCGTGACACAGGTCTGCACTTTTCAAAATTACAGAAGATGAATCCATAGGAAGTACTTCAGACACTATTTCTTTCTTGAACACAGTTTTAAAAGGTAATATTACTTTTATTTTCCTTCCTCTCTTCTTTCACATCATCTGTGATTCACTACAGTATTGAATTTATTCATCTCCTCCTGGCCCTCTGGAAGGATGTCACAGATAGGGCAATGGGGTTTAAATTCCTACAGGGCGCACTCCCAACCATTTACCATCTGGGCCTGGACTGAAGAATGGGTACAGTTTCCCAGACATCTCCCAGGAGAGAGACTCAAGGAGGCACTTTTCTTCAACATTAAAGAATGAAAGCTTCTTTCGTTCCTGATCCAGCAAAACACCCACCACACTGCAGGGCTTCCAATTACTCACACCCTTCACACCAGTCAGGCTGTATTCTCCCTGAGAAAACTGTAGACTGAATAAATTCTCCCTTGGCAAAGTGTTGCTCGTGTTGCTCCTCAGTGTATTTCTACTTTCCTCACTCATCACACCCAGCTCCCACTCGGAACTGTGCCCCACTTCCACTTCCCAGTAATGTTTGTTTTCTGAAAACCCTTCAGTCGCTACCACTATTGGTTTGGGCAGGACCTTTTCCTGGGTCGAGGACATGACTCGGTTTCTCTCCTTAATGGTGAGGCTGGGATGTTTGCAGTTCTCATCCAAAGTGATATTAACTTGAGAAAGGAAGGGATTAAAAAAAAAAGAGAAAAAGAAAAGAAAAAAGCAAAACACTGAGTTATTTCTGATCTTCAAGAAAATAAACAGTAATCTGAAAAGAAGTGTATAAAGGAGAGATACAATGAAATAATTGATTTTTTTTTAAATGCCCCAGGAATATACACTGTGCTTTTGTCGGACAAAAACTCATCAGCAGAAATAATACCCATAATATCAGGTCTGCTCTCTGGCTTCACTGTGCCTTCATCTTTGTTCTAACTGAGGGAATCAGGAAGTCCAGTCAAACCCATGTGGCAGCCTGATTTTTTTGGAGTAAAACACAAAGCTGAACGTCTCAAAGCTGCACAACATGTAAAAAGGTCCAAGCTGGTACAGAAATAATTCACCCCAACTTGTGACACCAAGAACTGTGTAGAAACATGGAATCATGGAAAGGTTTGAGTGGGAAGAGACCTTTAAAGCTCATCTAGTCCAAACCCCCTGCAGGGAGCAGGGATATCTGCAACTACAGCAGGTTGCTCAGAGCCCTGGCCGACCTCTCCTGGCATGGTTTCAGGGGTGGGGCAACCTGGAACAGTGATTCATAGCCCTCATTACAAAAAGTTTCTTCCTTGTATCTAATCTGAACCTTCCCTTTGTTAGTTTAAAACCATCACCTCTTGGCCTGTCGCAACAGGTCCTGATAATGTGTCGGTCCCTACCTTTCTTGCAGCCACCCTTTCTTATAGGTAGATGGGAGATGCCTGAAAAAAACTTGGGTGCCTGTTTCAACCAACATGCTGCAAAATCTCCCCAAATTCTGACAGCCTGGGAGGTATTTTTGTAATATGAGGGATAGACTCTGGTACATGCAGGGAACAGCATGAGGTTAACATCAGGTGAGATTTGTCTTACCTGCATGGCTATGAGCTCTCCTGAACACTGTAAGAAAAGAAAAGAATAATTAATTAAAACTACTGCAGAATGTTAATATACCTCATTCTAGTACAGCACAGGGTTGGAGGGGTGTGGGTTTGATAAAATGGATTTTCAGCTTCCAACTTACCCAGATGTTTCTCGACTGTTTCTGAAAAGGACAGAAAGTTACATTATTCTCATGCATGGTGAGTCTCCTCTGAAGGGTATCTTTGCTAATAAGAGTATATTCAATACCGTGTTACTTAAGTACAACCTGGTCTAGGACTCAAATTGGATGGCCAGAGCTTTTCTAAACCCAAGCTAGTCACCTGGGCTCTGTGTAGAGTCAGAAGAAAGAGAATAGCCCATCAGAAAGTGTTTCTATTCTGCTGTTTTAGCTGCCTATTTGAAATGACTCTTGGATGTCTTTGAATCTTCCAGACCCTATCAGGTGACAAACAGCAGCTTTACCTGGCCAGGAGTCAAAATACATATAAAAGTTTGCATATTTTCTCGATTTCAAAAATATCTGTTTGTTAGTAGAAAAGGAAATCTGTTTTCTGCTCAGGTACAGAAAAAAAATAAATCCTTAAAGGACTGAAACGGTGTTCCCTTGTTATTGAAACAGATGTTCTGGAGCCCAAGATCATGTCAGGAAAACACCCTTTTTTTCCCTTTTTTTAGGGACAATTAAGTCTCAGCATGGAAGAGAATACAGTGCTGTGACAGTCCTCAAATGGTGACACACCTTGGTTCCAAAATGATGTTGCTAATCATAAATATTTAAATCGTTTTTAAGGACCAAAATTAACTTAATATCCTCACCAATTTTTTTCTTCATATCTTGATATTCTACAAAGAAACAAAAATACATTAAAAGTTAGGACAACTAAAGAAAGCAAATTATGGTACACTCACTATGTATTTTGAGATACCATTATAGGTTATACATATAGGATTAATCTGTTTATTATCTGTTTATATATATTATTATATATAGGATTGCTCTGATTATCTTTGTAGAATAATAGACATACATTATATAAGTTTTCTCTGGTATTAAATGAAGTGATGCACGAATATTCCTGAACATAAGATGTGACAAAATAAATAAAGGAAACCATCAGAAGTAATCAGAGAGTGATTCAGAATAAAGAGCTTGTGAGGACATTTACAGATCGTAGAACATTGTAAGAGAAGGAGAGTAAAACCCTTCTCAATAACATAAACCTTGGGATTATAATTTTCACTTGTTCAAGATAAAATCCAGTGTTATCCTTTTTATGGTTCTTAGCTGCACTTGGGGACGCAGTTCGTCACAGCTGCTCTGTTATTCTCAATTGTCTTGGTTTTTTTTTTTTTTCAATTGTGTTTTTTTAACACAATTAATATTTTTTTTAAAGCTATGATCATAAAATCATAGAATCATTTTTATTGGGAGAGTCCTTTAAGGTCATTGAATCCAACAGCTCCCTCAGCACTGCCAGGGCACCACTAAACCATGTCCCTTGGCACCACATCTCCACATGTGGCTTTGAAACCCCTCCAAGGATCATGGGGCAACCTGGGCGAGACCTTGACAACCCTTGGGGAGAAGAAACTGTTCCTCGGCTCCAGCCTAAACCTCCCCTGACACAACTTGGGGCTATTTCCTCTTGTCCTGATGCTTGATCCTTGGGAGCAGAGCCCAACCTCACCTGGCTCCAACCTCCTGTCATGGATTTGTCAAGAGCCAGAAGGTCTTCCCTAAGCCTCCTTTTCTCTAGGCTCAACAACCCCAGATCCCCCACCTGCTCCTCAGCACACTTGTGCTCTAGATCCTTCCTGAGCTCTGTTGCCCTTCTCTGGACATTCTGCAGACCCTCAAGGTCCTTCTGAGAGTGAGGGGCCCAAAACTGATGCCAAAATTTGAAAGACGGTCTCCCCAGTGTGCAGTCCAGGGGGATGATCCCTGCCCTAGTCCTGCTGGCCACACCAATGCTGTCCAAGCCAGGATAATGGTGGCCTTCTTGGCCACCTGGACATACACTAGCTCATCTTCAGTCATTTGTCAACCAAACCCCCCAGGTCCTTTTCTGCAGGTCACTTTCCAGCCACTCTTCCTCAGGCCTGGAGCAACACAGGGGGTTGTTGTGACCCAAATATAGGACCCAGCCCTTGGCCTTGTTGAACCTCATCCCACTGGCCTTGGCCCATCAATCCAGCCTGTCCAGGTCTCTCTGTAGAGCAGAGTGATCAGATGCTTTAGTCATTGTTACATTCTGAAATGCAAGAAATAAAATTTTCCACCTATATATTTTCTAGTAGTGGAAAAATAATGTAAATATCTATAGAGAGATTTAAATATAGGTACTCTCTACCTACAAATGAACAGAGACTGTGTGCGCATGCACAAAACACAACTTTTCCATTATCTTTTTTGGTTGGAATAGGGGAGTCAATATTTGCAAATGTGAAGTTATGAAAGTGTTTTCCAACTCTAGTATTCAAAATTGCACATAACACCACTGATTTATTAGAATGGTGACCTTCAAAGCACCTTTTAGTTTAAAAGAAGAGTGTGTAGTACAAAAGGTAGAGTGGAAGAATATGTTATTTTACCCTTCTGAAAGCTGTCCTTCTCCTCTTCTGAAAAATAAAAAATTAATAAATAAATAAATAGCAGAGAATGTTACATTTCTCAAGACAAAAACTCACAAAATGCAACCAGAGAATTTCAGCATTAAATAATTATTTCATTTAGGGAGTGAGGCATTGGCATTAAGTTCTGATTAGAATTTCAAAATATTTGGGGGATAAATTGTCCTCTAAAGAGGCCCATCCTCTCCTGTCTACTGTAGAATGAATCTAGATGATTAGCTTTGGTGAGATACATAAAATCCATCTGCTAAAACCAGGTGACATTGAAGATAATAATACCAGATGTCATTAATTTAATTGAAAACTCCAGTTTTATAATAGAAGAATATTTTCAGTATGGGCCCTCTTTCATAATACTATGATTTTTGGAAATATAAAGCATTATTATAACCAAAATATACTCAAAACCAACATAACAAAGTCATATTATGATCTTACCCAGTTCCTTCTGGAGTTCAGCTATCTCTGAAAGAAATTATGTTCAAATATTAAAAGTCTGTTTCTTTTTTTTTTTTTTACATTTTTCTGGCTCTTTTTTTTTGTTGTTGTTTTTTTTCTTCTTCACAAATATGTTGCGTTTTCTACCTGGTACCTTCTCTTAAAGTGGGAAGAAAAAGGATGGTAAAAAAATTCACCTTGGTAAAATCAAATATTTCAGAGGAGGAGGAACTAAGGGGAAACCCCTAAACTAATACTTCAGTGAGGGTGTGATTGAATGGCACCAATTCACCCACCTGCAGATCATTCTTAGTACTTGTGTTGAAACAACTGAACCATGTCCAGATAATCTTAAAGATGGCTTTAGAAAAACCTAAAACTGGTGTTTCTCCACGGTGCTGTAAGGACTATTAAAAAATTTCAAAAAGGTTTACTGGATTTACTGCATCTCTGGCATAATTTGCATACCCAGCATGCTTGCTCTTTGCAGGAAAAGCAATCTTGCTCTACTTTTGCCTGAAGCAGCCCTAATATTTAAGAAATATCAGAACAAAAAATTATTATCATTTTTCATACTCTAGAGCTTAATTATTATTTTGATTGCAGACTGAAATTCAGAATAATCCATGATTCCAAATAAGAACACATTCACTTAGGTAAATTAACAAATAGAGCAATTTGAAAGATAAGTACTGAGCACAAAACACTAGCTATAGCTCAAACTTCCCCATGGAATTAATCCTCTTCTTTGCAGTAGGCATCAGCTATCTTTAAATGGTCAATATAAAGTGCATTGTAATGATTTCATTTGATTTGATTTTACAAAAGCAAAACATTTGCTAATGTTTCCTGAGATCAGCCTTCATCTGGTTCTAAAGGACCAGAGAGATTTATGGATAGAAATCACAGGAAAAAAACCCCATTGCACTTACCATGATCCATTTCCTCTCGTGCATTTCCTGTAAACAGAGAAATATTTTTAGATGCTGAAAATAACTCTTCAAGAATGTAACATCCGGTTTTAAAGACTACACAGAAAAAAATAAACTCTAACAATTTGTATAGAATCATAGGTTGGAAAAAACCATTAAGATCATCAAGTCCAACGGAACCCCAGCATTGCCAGGGCACCACTAAACCATGTCCATCAGAACCATATCTCCATGGCTTTGAAACCCCTCCAGGCCTTGACAACCTTTGTAGGGAAGAAACTGTTCCTCAGTTCCAGGGATGGGGACTCCACCACTGCCCAGGGCAGCCTGGGCCAAGCCTTGACAACCTTGAAGGAGAAAAAAGTTTTCCTAATATCCGACCTAAACCTTGCCTGGCACAACTTGAGGCTGTTTCTTCTTGTCCTAACAATTGCTCCTTGGGAGAGGAGACTGACCTCACCTGGCTTCACCCTCCTGTCATGGAGTTGTCAAGAACCGGAAGGTCTCCCCTCATCCTCCTTCTCTCCCGGCTGAACAAGCCCAGATGCCTCAGATGCTCCTCACCAGCCTTGTGTTCTAGACCCTTCCCCAGCTCTGTTGCCAGAACCTCAGTGTCTTTCTTGGAGTGAGGGGCCCAAAACTGACCCCTGGATTTGAGGGGTGGCTTCCCCAGTGCTGTGTCCAGGGGGACGATCCCTGCCCTGGTCCTGCTGGCCACAGTAGTGCAGATCCAAGCCAGGATGCTGGTGGCTGTGCACATGCAGCTTTCAAGTTTGGAGCCAGGTGAGGGTCAGCCTCTTCTCCTAAGGAACAAGCCATAGGACAAGAGGAAATGACCCCAAATTGCACCAAACAAGGTTTAGGTTGGATATTCGGTAAAACTTTTTCTCCTTCAGGGTTGTCAAGGCTTGGCCCAGGCTGCCCAGGGCAGTGGTGGAGTCCCCATCCCTGGAGGAGTTTCAAAGTCATTTACATGAGGAGCTGAGGAACATGGTTTAGTAGTAGGCTTGGCAGTATTCAATTAATGGCTGGACTTGAATCTCTTAAAAGCATTTTCCAACCAAAACAATTCTATGATTCTATGATTTTGTATCTTTCAAGAGGTTCAGTATGAATTATAGAACATATGACTTTAAAATATGGTATTAATATGACTTACTTGCACGAGTAGCTGTCTTCTTGTTCTCTGAAATAGAGAAAGAGAGGGGAAGGGTGAAGGAAAATGTTATTTTACTTTTTTCTTGCTTGTTGCTGAAATGAAAATTTCCGTGTTTCATGGTGTTCATGTTTGGTAAACATGAAATTTATTTTCAAAATATCTTGATTGGCATCTACTTATATCTGCCATTAAAATAATGAGAATTCATACAGAATTTAATGAATAAAACAAGTGATGCTGAAGGCAGAGGAAATTCAGTCTTGACAAGTTGTCCTGGTGACAGATTTGCATTGTAGAACTGCTTTAGAAATTAGATTATAAAGCAATAAAATGATTTGCAAATGAATTAAGCCAGTGGGTACATTTGGGTACACCAACATTTCAGCTAGTCACAAGAATTGCATTGTTTCAATAATGAAATTAAGTTGCAGCAGTAATTTCACTCTAGTACTATGTTAATTCATACTGGAAAATGTGATTTTGCAGGATTTTATGCCAGAATGTCGGAGTAGTTAAGAGATGCTTGAAAATTAATATGCAAGGAAAGTGAAAAGAGTCATGAATGAAGAATCACAAGGGTGATTGTTCATAATCCTGTACCTTCCTCCCCATATAATTCATGACACTGTGACATCATCTCTCATCTGGATTATATTAAAACATTCATCACTTTTGCATTAAGAGTGGAACTTACTTCTGAATTTATAAATTGCTGCGATAACCAGGAATATGCTCAAGAGCAGGATCACAATGAAAGCCGCCAGCCAAGGGGATGTGGCAGGAAAGAAAGCATCTGCAAATTATTTCAGCTGGTCAGTTACAACTGTCCTTGAACTATCAACTTCACACTTTGATTACATGCTTAAAGTGAAACAAAATTATCTGAATTTAACTCCTAGACACCTGGAGGAGCAGTCCAGTGGGACTTTTACAGCCCTAAACTATGTTACAAACTACCATTGGTGATTTGTGTAAACCACTGCATTAGATGTTCTAGCAATAGAAACAGAAGCAGAAGAAAATGAGAGGAATGGAACTGCATCCTCCACAGCATCCACAGTATCCTCCAGACTTGCAAGTCAGAATAGGCACCACCTCATATCAGGATTTCATTTCCCCCAGATGGCATCACACCCATGAAAAGGTGATTTTATTATTAATACTTTGACAATATTTGAGGGTTGCCCATGGGCACTAATGCTGGTTAGATACAACAACCAAGAACATGACAGAAAAAGAAAACTGTGAGAAATTATTATTCTGTTTCACTGGAAATTCATGTTCCTGGGGCAACCTGCTCTGTACACATTAGGTCACCAGTTTTCCTCCCAGGACTCAAGGACACAAGGTCATACTCACTGTCAATGACAACTGAAGATTTTGTTGATGTTTTCATCAGTTTATCAATTATTTTGCAGGACACAGAGTTTCCAGACCCTGGTTTTAGAACGATGGAGCTGCTGGCATAAGTGGTGGTGTCGGTGAGAGGAGTCCCAGTGACACTGACTCCTCTAGCATCTGTCCACAACACTTGGACTTCAGTAAACAACCTTTCAGAGAAACATTTGAGTCTAATACCATCACCCTCATAACCATCCAAGACAAGCAATGGATCATGGCCACCACCTACGGAAGAAAGAGACAAATGGGTGTCTGGGCTCATCAATTGCAGTGGTTTTAAAGGCTAAGAGGGAAGAAGTTTATGAGAAGTTTTGCATTTATGATGTTGTGTAAATGCACACTGATCCTATGACCTGATCCTCCTACAGCTTAGATCAGGAGCAGCAACTGCAAATTTGAGGATGAACAAAAGCACATAGATGCACTTGAAACACAAGTAATTAAAAGCCATCCCCATTTTAAATGAGCAGCATCCAACACATCATGCAAGTCAAAATTACCAATCAATCACCTCTCTGTAGAGTTGACTACATGAGGTTATTTAGGTATGGTCATTTCAACAAATTTTAGTCACCTAAAAGATAAGTATCTTGTGAGGCAACCACTTGGTAGAGAAAGGATGGAAAACTGCGTTCCCTATGGAGTGATTCATTACCCAGGAAGATGGGAATCTGAGACACATGAGGTATGTTACTCTTGGGAAGGGCCCATCTTCTCCTATTGACTACACATAGACAAATAGCTCTCAGATGCTCAATTTTAATGCCTACAGTTGAGCACACTGAATCCCACAACATACATCTGTCTTCACATGAAATCCAAAGTAACCATCTAAATCTGGACTTCCTTCAGTGAAGAAGAAAGTCATAGGGGGAATCACTGCAGATCTATTCGTAGTCTCTGAAATGGATTTAGTACAAGGTGAAATTAATCCATTACAGAGCAAAATTACCTGCAGTGGGATGGTGTGTAGATACCAATACCAAGATGAAGATGATTTCTGTTGGGTGGATGAAGAGCCCCATGCCTATATGGAAGGAAAAAATCTACATTTCAATGCAAAATAAATGACATAGAGTCCTGCAGAGTTGATTTAACATCATATCCATATTCACACCAACACAGGACAAGAAGAAAAGGCCTCAAGTTGTGCCAAGAGAGGTTTAGATATAATATAAGGAAAAATTTCTTGACTGAAAGAGTTGTTAAGGCCTGAAACAGGTTGCTCAGGGAAGTGGTTGAACCACAGTCCCTGGGTGTGTTTAGACATTGTGTGGATATGGGGCTGAGGACTGAGACGCGGTTTAGTAGTAGAATTCAGTAGTAAAGTCCACTTAATGGCTGGACTTGCAGATCTTCAAGGTCTTTTCCAACCTAAATGGTTCCATGATTCTATCATTCTAAGATTCTAAGATTCCATGATTCTAGGATTCTAAGATTCTAGGATACTATGAATCTAAGATTCTAAGACTCTGTTATTCTATGAGCGTAAGATTCTGAGATAATAGGATTATAGAATTATAGGATTCAAGATTCTAAGATTCTAACATACTAAGATTCTATGATTCCATGATTCCATGATTCCATAATTCTAAGACTATAGGTTTCTGCTATTCTAAGTGTCTAAGATTCTGTGATTCTACATTTCTAGGATTCTAAGATTCTAAGATGCTGAGATTATAGGATACTATGAATCTAAGATTCTAAGATTCTAGTATTCTATGCTTCTATGATTCTTATTCTAAGATTCTATGATACTATTAATCTATGATTCTAGGATTCTAAGAGTCTAAGATTTTTATTCTAAGATTCTAGGCTTCTATTAGTCTAAGATTCCAGTATTCTTTATATCTATGACTCTAAGTCTATAGAATTCTTTCACCCCATGATTCTAAGATTCTATGATTCTATGAATTTATGATTCTAAGTTTTTATTAGAATTCTACGATTCTCATATTCTCAGATTCTATGAATCTATATTTTGAAGATTCTATGTTTCTTTCATATTAAGATTCTAGGATTATATTATTCTAAGATTCTTGGATTCTATGAATCTATGTATCTAAGAGTCTAGGATTCTCTGATTCCAAGATTTTAGGTTTCTATGATTCTAAGATTCTAGGATTCTAAGAATCTAGGTTTCTAAGATTCTAGTATTCTAGGATTCAATGATTCCAAGATACTAAGATTCCAATATTCTATGATACTAAGATACTAGGATTCTCAGAGTCTAAGATACTATGATTTCTAGGATTCTAAGTTTCTATGATTTTATTAGGCTAAGAATCTAGGATTTTATTAACCTATGATTCTCAGACTCTAGGATGTTTTCATTCTAAGATTTTAAACTTCTGTAGGATTTTAAGATTCCAGGATTCAAGGATTGTATGATTATATGAAACTTTGATTCTTTGATTCCCATTTGAAGAATCTCAGAGTCTCTCTCAGAGTTTCAGACCCTCAGAGTCTAAGATACTATGATTCTAAAATTCTAGGGTTGTAAGCTTCTATGATTCTATTATTTTAAGATTCTAGGGTTCTATGAATCTATGATTCATTCTCAGACTCCAGGACTCTTATTCTAATATTCTATGATTTTAAGGCTCTGTGATTCTATGATTCTTATTCTAGGATTCTATGATTCTAGATTCTAGGATTCCAATATTCCATGATTCTATTATTCTAAGATTCTAAATTCTATGATGCTATGATTCTAATATTCTAATATTCTTATTCTAAGGTTCTAGGATTCTAAGAGTCTAATAGTTGTCTAAGAGTCTGAGAGTCCTCTAATATTCCAGGATTCCAAGATTCCATGAATCTATGAGTCTTATTCTAAGATTCTAGGATTCTAAGTTCTTTTTTCTCCGTATTTGTAATACCTGCATTCTTGGCTTCACCCCAGCTGAATTCAGTGATACAGCAGACAGAGAAGTCCCATTATTATTCTTATGGCCTGTATGTAGACACTCCAGCACTGCTAATAGTCATTGGTTATGGAGTGAGCAATTCCTGAGCTGGGCAGGAGTGTATGTCAGCAGTAGCACCAGTAGCAGGACAACTTGAGATGGCTCCTTGGAGTTAAAAGGCAAAGCCCATACAGATACAGAACAATTATTGATTGGCTTGGAAATATTGCATTGTTTTAGCATCCTAGTAATTACCTGTTGTTTGACAAAACATAAATTATGCCTTATTAAAATAAAATAAAACAAAATATAAAGTAAGAAAATAAAAGAATATTAAAATAGAATGGAATAGAAAATATAACATAAAATACATAAAATAAAGCTAAATAAAAATGCAAAATAAAACATAGGGATACACTCGTGTTTTCTAAATAAAATTTTCACTTTGGAAATACTATAACCATTTTTTCCTCAAATGTTTTTAACGGAAATAGAAATAAAAGTTTCTAAATTAATCAAGATTTTACAGCAGAAGTCTGCAAGATTTATATAACCAAATACACTCTTTTTCTCTCTCTCCACGTATAGAGGTAAAACTATATATAAATATGTTTTATACTATAATAAAGATATTATTATGTTATAAAATATAATAAATAAAACAGGGAAAAAAAAAAAAAAGAAAAAAAGATCTCCACTTGACTTTAACCTAGAAAAAGCACAGTAAGCTCTGCTTTGAACTGCACCACATGTCCACATAAGTAATAAATTTGCTTCTCTTGTTCCCTCCACACACATTTTTGGTCAACACAAAATGGAACCTCTCACTAGTAACGACCTATCCAGACTTTCAGAATTTCCACTGGTCATAAGAACAGAGACAACTAATGTCACTGAGACTACTAATAATTTCTCAACATGTGCTTTCACAAAAGGAGAAAATATATCAGGATCTGGAGGTGGTTGGTTTTCTTCACTGCTAGTAAAGGAAACTGAATTATGTTAGAAACTGAACACTTGACTACTGAATGATGAACAGTATGTGACCTGCTTCTTCCATCTTTTTCAGGCACAATGTATTCAATTCCTATAGTCATTAAGAATGTGAGATTTTGGCACATCTCTTACTTGCTTTCAGAATTTCCTCCTTTTTTTGTGTGTGGGTTTTATTTGTTTTTTGAGCCTTTGCACACCATCTTCAGGTCTTCCTCTGCTGGTAAGTTCACTACGTCTTCCTCTGCTGTTAAGTTCACTACAGAACTCTTTTCACTTTGGTTTATCATTGTAGCTGAGTCTGAGAGGACTACAAGAACTGAGATGCTTGTGATTCAAGGAAATAAGGAAGGAAAAATAGAACAGAAACAAATATAAAAAAAATAGAGAAGGGGAGAAGAGGAAAAGGAAAAGGAGAAAGGAAAACAGAAAAAAAAAAAAGAGAAAAAAGGGCAAAAGAGAAAAGAGAGGAGAAAAGAGAAAAAAAGAGGAGAAAAGAGAAAAGAGAAAAGGGAAAAGAGAAAAGAGAAAAGAGAAAAGAGAAAAGGGAAAAGAGAAAAGAGAAAAGAGAAAAGAGAAAAGAGAAAAGAGAAAAGAGAAGAAAAAAGAGAAAAGAGAAAGGAAAAAGCACAACATATTGCAAAACATGTAGAAATAAACACAAAAACATGAAAACCAACCACAGCTCTTGAAGCACCTTCCAGGTTCTCCATTGAGACTGTAATGCCAACACAGTAGCAAATGCAAAGACTGCTACAAACACCCTGAATATGAAGAAAAAGGTGTCACACTGAACACAGGAGGTACAAGCAGGGGCAAAGAGAAGGGTGAAAGAAAAAAAAAAAAAAAAAAAAAAG
>JANVCC010000225.1:104440-160589 GCA_025345505.1 Todiramphus chloris collaris
AAAGAAAGAAAAAAAAAAAAAAAAAAAAAAAAAAAAAAAAAAAAGAAGTAATTTCCCATAGTGGGGGAAAAAAAAAAGTGGAGTAAGGGATCTGAGCCATTACATGCCGTTGATGCTTGCCTGGGCCTTCCCAAAGGGTCTGGACATCTGCATCTCCCTGTCAGAGCATGGATTTCTCTCTACTAAATCTGATCCTACTTGACCCCAACAATGAATCTAACAGTAAGCGTCGCTTTGAGACAGATAGAGAGATACAAAGGGATGTTTAGGATTTTCTCACTCTCCCAAGCAGCAGTTCACCATGTAAAAATACACACAAAGCAGAGCTCAGACATCTTTCAGGATCACATTCAAAATACCAAAAACACAACATGCAATGCCTGCAGAAAACAGAGTCCTAAGAAAACATTCAGAGCTCTTCCCTGGAGAAGCAGACAAATAAGCTATTGCTTTGACAAACACAAACCTGCTTTTCAGTAACACCACCTTGGATTTCCAGAAATGCAGCTGCTCCTTAAAGAAATCTCCATGAAGGTGCTTACATCTGTTGATGTTGGTACCTTCGGACCTTATTAGACACTGCACCATAAACCCAACCCTTTTATCTCCAAAGTTACCTATTAACCTTTGCAATGCAGTACAGTAAAAGTGAAAGAAAATAAAAATGGGTTGGGTTAGGGATTTGTACTATTTGTGGTCAAATACTCTACAATAAGTACAAAGAAGAGTAAAAAGTCCTTAGGAAACTTCAGACAGCAGAAGCTTTCTATAGTGCTGTGGAAAATGGACCCTTAGAAACTCATAGGGTTGTCCCAATAAATTACAGTTATTCTGAAAGTAAAATAATTATTGGGCAAAATGCTTTGCTATTATTGATTGGGTTGTAAAAATTGCATTAACATACTAGTTGTTACCTGATGTTTGCCTCAGCCCTACTCTAAAGTGCTTGTACAGGAATAGAAGACGTGGAGCTAAAGCAGAAGATGGACTGCCTCCCATCTTAAATTATTTTTAATAGAAGTAAGAACCAGGGTGAGAATGGGGACAGAGGGATAATAGGTTTTGCTGGTTGACAATGTGAGCTTGACATTAAATATGCAGGAGGAGGTCTCTTTAGGGAGGAAAAAAAGCCCTCTTCCTTGCAATAATATAATCCAAACATGGTAGGGCTTGGGAGGGACCTCTGGATATCATCTCATCCAGCACCCCTGCTAATGCAGGTACACCTAGGGCAGGCTGACCAGGATTACATTGTCCAGGCAGGGTTTGAAAGTCTCTGGAGAAAGAGACTCCACAGCCTCTCTGGGCAGCCCAGTCCAGGCTCCAACATCCTCACAGCAAAGAAGTTTCTCCTTCTGCTCAGGTGTAACGTCCAGGCTGCTCTCCTTCCCCACCTGCTTGTTTTTCAGCACACAGGGACAGCCTTCTCCTGTGCCTTTAAGACTTCTGTCTTGAAGTATGTCCTGCCTTCCTGGACTCCTATATCCTTCAGGGCAGCCTCCCAAGGGACTTTGTCAGTCAGTCACCTGAACAGGCCAAAGTTTGCCCTCCGGAAGTCTAAGGTGTCAGTTTTACTAACCCCTCTCCTTGTTTCTCCAAGGATTGAAAACTCAATCATCTCATGATCACCGTGCCCTAGATGGCCTCCAAACCTTTACTTCCCCCACAGGTTCTTCCCTGGTCACAAGAAGCAGGTCCAGGATGGCACTTTCCCTGATTGGCTCACTCACCAGCTGTGTAAGGAAGTTATCCTACACATATTCCAGGAACCTTTTGGATTGTTCCCTCTCTGCTGTGTTGTATTCCCAGCAGATACCTGGGAGGTTAAAGTTTCCCACATGAACAACGGCAAGTGACTGCGGGATTTCTCCCAGCTGCTTATAGAAAGCTTCATCCACTTCACTGCTTTGGTTGGGAGGTCTCCAGCAGACTCCCACAGCCATAGCAGCTTTATTGGTCTTTAACCTAATCCAAACACTCTCAACCCCATAATTACTATACTTGATTTACGAGCTCTCATAGCATTCTTTAACACACAGGGCCACTCGACTGCCTCTCCTTCCCTGTCTATCCCTCCTGAAGAGCTTGTAGCCATCGATTGTGGCACTCCAGTCATGTACACCACATTTCTGTGATAGCCACTATGTCATAGTTTTCTCGGTGCATCATGACTTCAAGCTCCCCCTCCTTGTTGCTCATACTGTGTGCATTGGTATAGATCCTTCTCCTTCTCTGGGACAGGTGCATCCCACCTGCCACCATCAGGCCAGGTGTCTTGTATAGCAGCCCATGCCTAAAAAACCCAAAGCCCTGCTGGTAACACCAGTCCCATAGCCATGAGTTGACCCATTGTCTCTTCCTGTTAGTTTCCTCGTAGATTGCCACTGAAGGGATAGAGGAGAACACAGCTTGCATTCCTGATCCCTTAAGCAGCTGTCCCAAGGCTCTAAAATATTTTTTGATTTTGGCCTCCTCCTACCCACTTCATCACTACCCACCTGAAATATTAAAAGCAGTAATAATCAGAGGACTTTACTAGGGCAGGAAGTTCATCCAACACATCCCTAACCCGTGCCCCAGGAAGGCAGCAGACTGCCCTGTGAAATGGGTCAGGACGACATATTGGCCCCTCTGACCCCTCAGCAGAGAGTCACCCACAACAATGACCCGTCTGCTTTTCCTTCTGGAGGCAGTTGTGATGCCAGGTCTATGGGGACTTGGTCTTTCTGGCATTTCTGTCCTGGGTGAACCATCCTCCTCTTCAACAGCCAGTTCCTCCTGCAGAACCCCATACTTGTTCTGCAAGAGTAACTGGGATGGTAGGGGAGGCTAGGAGGGGATTCGTCTGCTTCCCCAAGCAGGGATCTGTTTCCCTTTCCCCACTTCTCCTCCTAGTGATCTGGTGACAAGAAGAGAGGGGATCCTCTGATTTATGTGGGGCCTCAACCTGTTTCATTTCTCTCAGGAAGTGGGTCCACCACCTGTCAATCTCTCTCACATTCCCCAATACTCCTCAACCTCTCCCCTTCCTCCTTTAACTCAGCCACCCAGCTGAGCAGATCCCTCACTTGTTCCCATCTGACCCAGGCATTGTCCCTGCTGCCCTCCATGGCCAGTGCCAGGCTCTGGCACTCTCTACATGTTTGTATGGGGTTTTTCTGTCTGCCCGCAGCTTTTTGGCTTTTTTGGCCTTTGGCTGAGTAGCAACCATGGCTGGATCTCTACAAGCAACTGACAACTTGCGACTTGAGGGTCAGTTGGGATGAGTACCCTTGACTGCTGACCACTCAGAGGGACTGAACTTGCTTGTACACTGGCAGAGGCTCAGCATCCTGCCCTATGAGCTGCAGCACCTACCAGAGCACACACAGTCAGTGGTTGATCACTCCATGGGACTAATTGCTTCCCTCCCTTGGTTTCTTATAGCCTGGTGGCCTGATCATCAGTGGGTCTTGCTGGCTCTGCCCAGGCTGTCTCAGCAGCCCACCCACCATCTGGCAGCCCCCAGCACAGGCAAAGGGTGTTGCCTGGCTTCAAAAAAGACACCAAAAGAGCTTTTTTTTGTAGCAGATCCCTTCTCCAATGCAGTCTTACCTGCCCTGAAGCTGGTCTCACCACTGACAAGAGTCTGGCCCCATATTTTTGATCAGATACCCTCTCAGGCTGCTCTTCTCCACCTGAACAGCCCCAGGGCTCTCAGCCTTTCCTCATGAGAGGGATGTTTCAGTCCCAGACTCTCTCCAACCTGGCATCAATGCTGTCACTTGCTTTGATGTTAGAAGATAAAATATGTGCCCTCCCCAAGATTACAGGATTCTCTGCCTATGTATAAACCAATTTGTTGTGTTTTTTTGAACACCTGGCATAAAACCTCCCTGCTCTGGAGGTCTTGCATTCTGCTGAGATTGGCTCTATGTACCAAAATAAAAAGCCCAAACCCTTTAATGAAAACGTTCACACACTGTAGAAGTTTAGCAAGTGAAAAGGCATGGGAAAGGGAGGTCAAGCAGAATGTACTCAGTGCTGCTGTGTCTGACGAAATACTCCATGTGTAAACAGAGTCAGCCACCAGAGGGAGATGGCACCTCGGCAGACCTGCAAGGAGTTCTGTGAGAGCCAAAAGGTAAGCTCTGCTCCTTCCAAGATTTCTGATTTTTGTGGATTTGGAAACCAAGAGTAGCCTCCGTGTCCATCTACAGGTCATGGGAAACTTTCGGGTTATCTCTGACAATTGGCTTATTTTCCCCAGAGATGGGCAGTTCCCTCTATGAACTCTTCACCTCCATCCCTTAGTAACTACAACTGCACATCTTTCATGACCTGGACAGTAAAAATTATTCTCTATAAAGCATGAATTATGTATAACGTCTATTGTTCTGTGATCAAATCTATTTTGGGAATTATGTTACTCGCTTCCCAAAAAAAGTAACAAAATTTACAGCATCATTACTTGTCCCACCATTAAATTTTTTAGTTTTTTCTTAAAATGCTACTAAACACACACATGTGCAATATGCTGACAACAGAAGTTGGAAAAATGAGCTTTACTTGGACATCTTTCAAAACACCTGGTGATGATATACAGTGAAGAGAAGGTCCAGAGCTTAAACATCTCCAGGTATCTGATCCCATGGGATTTGGAGCTTTTATCTGTAGCCACTAATCCCTGGGATTCTGCCCTGGTACTGCCAGGCCATGGTAGGATTTTTGCAGGACGAGTGTGGATGAGCATCTGAAGAACTTCTTCCTCTTCAACTGGAAGAAACATTTTGGCTTCCTTTCAAGATAAAACTTCTGTGTGAAGGACTCCGTTCATTTTGCATACAAGACAGTCTGATCACAGATTCCCATCCACATAGAAAAGGATCAGTCAAGACACAGGAACCCCCTAGAAATCCTCTGCAGCCGTGGGAAATCTCATTCAAGACCAGGCTAGATATGCCTACACCTACCAATGATCTTGCCTCTAGGTGATGCATTAGCCAAGAACTGGAGCACCCTGCCCTCCATCTCCACTGTCTTCTATCATACATCTTAACCTTTTGTGTGCCTTCTGTGATCCCCTCCAACAACTACTTTTGGATGTCATAGAATCACAGAATGCATTGTATTGGAAGGGAGCTTTAAAGGTCGCCTAGTCCAACCCCCCTGCAGTGAGCAGGGACATCTTTAGGATAAGATTGCTCAGAGCCCCTGTCAAGCCTGACCTTGGATGTCTTCAGGAATGCCTCCACCACCTCCCTGGCAACACATTCCAGTGTTCCACCACTCTGAGAGTAAAGAACTTCTTCCTAATGTTCAACATAAATCTACACTTCTATAGTTTAAAACCATCGCCCCTCATCCTATTGCTACATGTCCTTGGAAAGAGGCCCTACCCAGCTTTCTGGTAGACCCATGGCAGTGCAGTTGTTTCACTCAGAAAAGAGAGGGATCACAAATTGATGTAGAAGAAGAGGCAGAGACCTACTAACAGAGTCTGAGAATTAGTGAGCTGGTGGATAATAAAACCACAGTGTTGATGTGGATGGGCTGGACACACCCCAGGCAAACATTTTCCCTCACTGTTTTTCCAGGGTCTTTCTTCAGTGTTGGTTACATTTTTCACCACATCCCCACACCAATGTACCTTCTTGGAACCATCCTCATCAGAGATGGAGACATATTGCCAAAGAGACATATATTGCCAAAGGTTTGGCAAGAACTTTACAGATCTCTCCTCCCCTGTCCCTTTTCCAGCTCGCAGATCTCGCAGCTGAGTCCCCAGTGTCTCCATCTACACATAGATGCCACCCATGAGGCATAACGTGACATAAAAGCTACAACATAGAGAATCTCATTGCTGGTCTAATGCAGGACAATGGAGATGGGAGTGGTGCCATGCTGGTCAGGGTGACCTTCCACGTATTCAGAGGAAAAAAAAGGACAAAAAAAAATTCAGCAGATTGTGTGGATACAGTTATGTCCTTGAACAGCTTCTTACTGTCAATTTTTGCTCCATGCTCCAATTTAGCTTGGGCCCCTACTTGCTATCATCCAAACACATCTGTAGGAAGATGCTGACCATGACAAAATTCCTTTTCCAATTCATTCATTTGATGGTTGATCTAGTGGGAAGTGTATCTGCCCATAAAAGGATGGTGGAACTAAGTTATATTTAAGGTCCATTCCAACTCAAACAATTCTAAATCTCTCTGAGCAAAATGGAAGAAGAGTGTTGCTGTCACTGCTGCAGGCCTAAACAACAACAGGAGCCCCAGAGCCTCACGAAAAGCAAGGTGCTCCTCAAAAGGGTGTGGAACCATTGATTTCTCCCAATATATGCTTGAAGAATGAGGAACCGATTTTATTTCTGCAAAGCTGTTCTGGTGACAAAGCTTTGCTTTGATTTACTGGGTAGCTGGAACCTTTTCAAGAGATGTAATGAATAATGACAGATCTGTTCTACAACAGAGAAAGCCGGAGGCACCTCACCAAGCTGATGCCGAGAGAACAGGGAGGAATTCTTATGCTATTCACCTTGGCAAAGTAAACATTTTCTTCTCTGAGCACCTGAAATGACTCTTTCCACTGCAATTCCAGTCTCAAGAACTTGAGGCACCAGGAATATACATCACACAAGAAGGGGAATCAAGAAGATCAAGAATAGGCACATCAAGAAGAGGAAAGGCCATGTCATCCAAGCTTTTGGGTGGATGTGTGAGTATTTCTTTAAAGGGACCACAGGTGAGGCAGAGACATTTAAAGCAAATTTGGTAGCAGAACTAGTGGGAAAATGAGTTATAATCAAAAGAACACACTAAGAGGTGTTAATGCTTCAGGAACTAGAGTTAACAGCTGAAGAAATTAAAAGTTATGTATTTGAGGTGAGAACTAAGTTCAGTAATTGAAATTAATAACTTACAATAGACACTTTTTTTTAAGAAGATAAGCAATTTGTTCAATAGGCAACTTCCTCAAGTGGAAGAGAAGATCAAATATTAACACCAAACTATTTGCGGACATAGTAATCCATTGTATTATTTTGGACATAAGAAGATGACTGTACCTGAGCTTAGAAGAAAGACGTCAGTCATCAAAACCTGTCAGAAAATATCACTCAACAAATGTTTAACAGTACAGTTGCCTTATCTCTGTCAGCAATTAAACAACCTCGTCAAAATCTAGTCATAAGCAAACAGCATGTACCTCCAACAGACACAACTTCAGATGACACTGAGGAAAGACACTGGAATGTGTCCAAAGAAGGACAACAAACCTGGGGAACGGTCTAGAGCACAAGTCCTGTGAGGAGCAGCTAAAGGACCTGGGGTTGTTCAGCCTGAAGAAAAGGAGGCTCAGGGGAGATTTTTCTCACTCTCCACAACTCCCTGAAATTCAGGAGTTTGGCACCAGGAGGGGTCAGTGTCATCTCCCAAGGAACAAGAGACAGGACAAGAGGAAACAGCCTCAAGTTACCCCAGGGGAGATTTAGGTTGGAGCTGAGGAAAAATTTCTTCCCCCTAACGGTTTTCAAGGCCTGTCTCAGGCTGCCCAGGGCAATGGTGGAGTCCACATCCCCGGAAGGGGTTTAAAAGACATGTAGATGAGGTGCTGAGGGACATAGTTTAGTAGTGAGCTTGGCAGTGCTGCATTAATAGTTGGACTTCATCATCTTAAAAGTATTTTCCAACCAAAACAATCCTATGATTCTATGATCAGTTCCTGTGCCTTTCATCACCCTTACAAATTGATGTTTAGACAGAAAATCCTTTCCTGCTTTGCCTGAGGGAGATAACGTTTGCAGTGACTGGTGCCAAACAAAAATGTACATTCATTAGAACTTGATGTTTTAAAACAAGGGATCAAGAGTTTTGCACTAATCAAACCCCTTTCTGTGTGCAAAGCCCAGTTCTGTAAACAAATTAATATCTGCTGAAAGCTGCTTTTGCAATTACATTTTAGTGAACTGTTTGAATGCCTCAAAGTGCCAAAGTTGTACAACAAGTAGAAGTCTCAACCATCAAGCAGCATGCCCAATTTGAGATAGATAAAACCTTCAATGATACAGATTTACAGCAACTTTTTCCTAAAGAAAAGGTTTATTCTGCATTTTCTGGGAGATTTGTTTTTTTTAAACAGTCCCAGAAGCTGCCATGATTATCCCACGCAATGCTCCAATTTGACACAGGTCAAATGTCACCAATGTTAATCTCAGAATCACAGAATGGTAAGGGGTGAAAGGGACCTCTGGGGATCATCTCATCCAACCACCTGCTCCAGAAGGGTCACCCAGAGCAGGGAGCCCAGCATTCCCTTGGCCAGGCATGTTTAGAATGTCTCCAGAGAAGGAGACTCCACAACCTCTCTGAGCAGTCTGGGACAGGCTCTCACACCCTCACACCAAAGAAGTTTCTCCTCCTGGTCAGATGGAACATCCTGGGTTCCAGGTGGTGCTCACTGATCCTTGATCCTTGTCCTGTTTCTGGGCACCACTGACAAGAGCCTGGCCTCAGCCTCTTGCCCCCCAGGGGCCCTTTAGCTCTTGCTTAGCATTGCTCAGCTCCCCTCTCAGGCTGCTCTTCTCCAGCTGAACAGCCCCAGGGCTCTCAGCCTTTCCTGGGCACAGAGATTCTCCAGTTCTCTCAGCATCTTCAGAGCCTCCACTGGACTCTCTCCAGTAGTTCCTTGTCTCTCTTGAACTAGTGTCACAGAGGTATCCACAAACCAAACAGTAGCTGCTATCCATAATGAGGGTTTATTGCAACCAAAGTTGCCCAGCACTCCTTCTGACCAAACAGCATATCAGATGTCTGTTGGGAATTAACTACTGCACAACTAATACCTAAATCTTAGGGAAAGATGAGTCAAATGGTCACACACTCACTCATAAAGGGGAAACTGCCTGCATAACAGTGCCCAAGATCCCACCCACTCAAAGAATGGTAGAGATGCTCATTCAATCCACAGAGACTCATTCAATCCATCCTTGGACAGTGTGTCCAAGGGGAGGGTCCAACTGCCAAGCCAGCTGCTCTGCGAAGAATCAACTCATCCGGCTCTTAGGCAGGACCCCCATTTATACCCTAGTCGAGGGCATGCTGGGGTCATTCTGAAAGGTTGTGGGGACCAGACCAGACAAAATATGGACAAGCTCAGCCTCCAAGCCTGTTTACTGAGGGGTCCAGATTCTGAGGTGGCACTTAAGCACCATGAGGTGCAGCTTCATGGACAAGGTGCCAAACTGCTCCTGCACACCCTGTTTGCTTTGTCTGTTTTGTCTGCTGGGAGTCTTCACCTGGCACAGCCAGGGAGCCCCCAGCTGATACAGTACTCCAGATGTGGCCTCACCAGGGCAGAGTAGAGTTAATGGAGCATAGCCAAGATGCCAGGCAGCCCAGAGATGGAAGCCTGGCAAGAGAAGAAAGGTGAAAACAGAAAGATGGAAAATAAATAATGGAGAACCTGCAAAATTAAAGAATGGAATCACAGAATGGTTTGGGTTGGAATGGACCTTAAGGATCATCAAGTTTCAGCCCCCCTGACATGGGCAGGGACACCTGCCACTAGAGTTGTTTTGACTCCCATATGTCCTTAGCAGGACTATGGCACATCCCTTAAGGACTTACCTCATTAGCTCATGGCTCACTTTCAAACATATTCTTCAAAGGTGTTAACAATAATTACAAATATTTCTGAATGGTTTGGCCTACTCACAACTATCAGACCTGGCAAATAAAAATAATTTCATTTCCTTTAAAATATAGGCTGGTATGAATGCAAATTTTGCAAAATTTTTGCAAATCATTATTGCATTTAATTGCCTTTGTTATGGGCAAACACAGACAACATACCTTATAGAGAGAGACAAGAATTTACTGTTGGCTTAATTCACATTTTAACAGTACAAGGAGTATGCGCAACAATTATTGACGACAATTATTGGACTAGTCAATAATTGGCAACAAATATAGTACAAAAATTACTGGTCCAATTGCAATTATATTAACACTTATAGCTGTAGTTATATGATTATTGCAGGAAAAATCACAGAATCACTCAGTTTGGAAAAGACCCTTGGGATCATCATGTTCAACCATCAGCCCTACTCTACAAGTTCACCCCTAGACCATGTCCCCCAACACCACATCTAAGCGATGTTTAAACACATCCAGGGATGGGGACTCAACCCCCTCCCTGGGCAGCCCATTCCAATATTTCACTACCCTTTCCATGAAGAATTTTTTCCTAATGTCTAGTCTAAATCTACCTTGTTTCAGCTTGAGGCCATTCCTTCTGGTTCTATCCCTAATTACCTGAGAGAAGAGACAAGCACCAGCCTCTCTACAATGTCCTTTCAGGGAGTTGTAAAGAGTGATGACGTCTCCCCTCAGCCTCCTCTTCCTCAAACTAAACAGGCCGAGCTCCTTCAAACGATCCTCATATGATCTATTTTCCAGTCCCTTGAACAGCTTCGTTGCCCTCCTCTGCACCTGCTCTAACACCTCGATATCTCTCTTGTACTGAGGTGCCCAAAACTGGACACAGGACTCGAGGTGAGGCCTCACCAGTGCTGAGTACAGGGGGACAATCACCTCCCTGCTTCTGCTGCTCACACTGTTTCTAATCCAGGCCAGGATGCTGTTGGTCTTCTTTGCCAACTGGGCACACTGCTGGCTCATATTCATTCACCTGTTTAGTATTACCTCCAGATCCCTCTCCACCAGACATCTCTCCAACCACACTTCCCCAATACTGTAGCATTGCATGGGGTTGCTGCGGCCCAAGTGCAGGACCTGGCACTTGGCCTTGTTGAAACTCTTACCATTAGCAGTGGCCCAGGGGTCCAGTCTATCCCAGTCTCTCTGGAGAGCCTCTCTATCCTCATGCAGATCGACACACCTGCCTAACTTGGTGTCGTCTGAGAATTTACTGATGGTAGACTATGTCCTCATCAAGATCATCAATAAAGATGCTAAATAGAAACAGCCCCAGCAGTGAGCCCTGAGGAACACCACTTGTGACCTGCCTCCAGCTGGATTTAGTACCATTGGCCACTACTCTCTGGGCCCCTCCGTCCAGCCAGTGCTTGATCCAGCAGATCGTATTCTCATCCAGGTCATGAGCAGCAGCCAGTTTTTCCATTAGAAATCTATGGGGAACAGTGTCAAATGCTTTCTGGAAGTCCAGGTAGACCACATCCACAGCCTTTCCCTTGTCCAATAGTTGGGTCATCTTGTCATAGGAGGAGCTCAAGTTCGTCAGGCAAGATCTGCCTTTCCTAAACCCATGCTGACTGGACCTGATCCGCTGGTTGCCCTCTATATGGCTTGTAAGAGCACTCAAGATGATCTGCTCCATGACCTTCCCTGGTACTGAGGTCAGACTGACAGGTCTATAGTTACTTGTATACTCCTTTCTGCCTTTCTTGTAGATGGGCGTCACATTTGCTAACCTCCAGTCCATTGGGACCTGGATAATAGGTACAAGCTGTCTACATAAATGTCACAAAACATCTGCATGTTGAGTAAATTAATAATAATAACAAATGAGACAATAAACTCAATAAATACCAATAAATTACACAGTAAGCCCTCAGTCTCAATGAACATGAAAAGTTAATATTTCTCTAAAGCTCCATAATTTGGTGTTTGATTGGAATTTGGGGTTTGTTTTTTTAATGCATTTCCAGTTTGCTTATAGCTTAGCTGCACAAATACCACTATGCAAAATTTAAATGAGTGTTCAACAATCACTGTCACAGCTAAAAGAAGATAGGATCAAGGCAAATCCTGCATCCTGCCTTGGTGTATTAACACAAAGTCTGTGATTTTTACTAACTCTATCTACAGGATCACTAAGGTTGCAGTGTGAGGATATCACAGCTGGGTGAACCACATAGACCACCACAGGAGGTGTTTCCAGTGTCCCTGCTGCAGATGCTGAGCTTCTTGCAGAGCCCTGGCAGTGGAGTGAGCCCACGAGAGAAGGTGGGTTGAGCCCTGCCTGCCACAGCATCCCACTGACAAATGTCTCTGTCAGACCGTGACCATAAAGCCAGGCATTAAACCAGCAAAAGCCACAAAGAGGCTGAATTTATACAAACAGAAAGTATTTCAGTGAAAGGTCACGGTGGCCTCAGTGAGAGAGCAGGCGAAGCCAAGCCTGGGAGGCCACCTCATGTTTGGCTGGAAAGTTGGGAAGAAAAAGTCACAAGCAGCAATCCAAGACAGAAAAGATGAGGAAAAGCAACATCTGCCCTGACAGTTTGGTATTCCCAAGGAGCTCAGGAGGGACAGGTAAAATGGGAAGGGGTGGGCAAGGGTTTCTGAATGCTCCAGTCAGCCAGAACTGTACAACAAGGAGCTGCCCATGGAGGGACAGCCTAGGAGCTTGTCTAGCTGGAAAGTTTTAGAGGAGGGGTAGAAAAGATCTTAGTCAGCCTTGACAGCACTTGCAGGTGGGAGCAAGGGAGCCCAGGCCACCAGAGCAAGCAGAAAAGATGATGTAAATGTAGGAATAGCAGTTGTCAGAGAAGCTCCTTACAGATTCCACACCAAAAAAAAAAAAAAAAAATCAAGCAGATAGGGTAGCTCAAACAGGAAGAATCAATGGTGCGGTGTCCCCCTAAGGTCAAATGTCTTGAATTTTTATATAAATAAGAAAGAGATGGTCTCTCCTTTGATGATGAAGAATAGTATGTAAAAAAAATACATGATTAGAAAAGCCTCCTGAAATCACAAGGCTACAAAAAAACCCCAAACCCTGACTCCACTCTGCAAAACACAAGCACCCACTGGTATGACTGCTAGTGCTACTAGAACCCTCCACTTTTCAGACCAAGGATGGGAACTCATCAAATGAACAAGACATGTCCAAGATGGACATGCATAGTCAGCTCTAGGGGCAGGGTGGTTGTGAAAGAGCTTAGGAAAGAGACCGTAAGGAGAAACATCTTTGCTGTGAGGGTGTTGGAGCCTGGCCCAGACTGCCCAGAGAGGCTGTGGAGTCTCTTTCTCTGGAGAGATTCCAAACCTGCCTGGACACTGCGATGCTAGCCCCCCTGCTCTGGGTGATCCTGCTGGAGCAGAGGAGTGGCACCAGATGATGTCCAGAGGTCCCTTCCAAGCCCAAACATTCTTTTATTCTATGACACTGACTTTCAGGTGACTCATGGTGTTAGGTCAGTCTGGACTTGATCTCAGAGGTCTTTTTCCAGCCTCAGTAACTCTGTGATTCTGTGTGATTCAACGCAGACAAGTGGAATCTCCAGCTGCTCTGTTATGATATTTTCACTTTATCTGCACAAAACAACTTTTAATTTTTTCTTCCAGTAGACCTTTTCTTTTTCATGTCCCTTCCAACCTCCACCATTCTGGGATCCTGTGTACAGACAAGACAGTGTTTTTGTTCCATCGCTCTTGATCCATACTGATAAAGCCTAAACCGGATGATGGGTTCCAATGGAGCAAGGCAGTTGTGCAAGTTACAGTGGGATTTAGAAGCGCAGCCTTGTCCTTGTGCTGAAAGAGGTGCAGTGCAGGATGGGATCTCCCTGAAAACTACAACCAAATGCACCCCAGACAATCAGATTTCTACAAGATTTAGATGATATCTCCACAGACAATCTTTGGGGAATGAAAGAAGGTGAAGGACCTTTGTGGATCTTGGCCAAGACACAGCTCTGTGGTTTGTGTACCCCCAAGCCTCCACAGAGTCCTCAGGGAAGCCCAGCTACTTGCAGTGGTGCAGCTGACCAATTACTACTTGTAATTAATGACACTCTTTCTTTCTGATAGAGGCAGCCAGAAACACCAGAGGGTGATGTTTCCGGGCTTGGTGAAACACTGTCCAGAGAAGGAAAGTTGTCCTAGATCAGGCAGCATTGCCTTCCTTCCTTGTCAGTGGGGATGATACATCCATTTGAAGTCTTGAACAATGTCACAGCCAGAAGATGACCTGACCTGACCCAAGTAGCCCTGTTAGCTGTGAAGAACATGCGACACACACCTGCACCTTGCACATCTGCTCGTGGCCAACACATTCTGACTAATGACCACCAAGTCAGGAACTAAGACATAAAGAGAGAAATATCTCCATTCTTATATGCTATAGACAAATTACTTCACCTACGTGCTATGCTCCAGTCATCTGTGTGCACTGTTCAGACACTTGCATTGAAGCCACGTGTGGCTCATCCTGCAACCTTGTCCCTTTCCTTCCCATGCTGTTGGCGTTAAGGATTTACATCAATGTTGCAGCGTGGCTTTGTGTGAACAAATTATGTCACATGCTCATGAGCAGACTTTGGGAAAGCGCAGCACAACATAGTCCCTTCCTCCAAATACAGAGAAAGGATATAAGCCAAGGCAGGATGCCTTCAAAAGCTGAGGGACTTGTAGGAGCACAGGAATGCAGAGCTGCTCCACTGCTTGGCCAAAGGCCTATTGTTTCCAGTAAGTGGGGACAAAGAAGATATATAGGGTTATATTGAAGGTCAAGAGAAATAGGATTGAAGGGTAAACAAGGAACTACAAAGCCAATTGAAGCTGAAGCAAGTAATAGTAAATAGTAGGCTCAGAACACAAGCTGAAGGAACAATGGCTACTTGTGAAAGACACATCTTGATTGAAAATGTGAAATACTAAGGCAGAGCAGGGAGAGTAATCAACACCTCTGACCAAGATCTGGGCATGAGGACTCCGTGGCTCCCTTCAGAGACTTAGAAGGTGTCGCAGGTATTTTGTCCACAGCAGATAAGGTTTGTTCATAGTTACTTCAATATCACATGGATTCTCTCCTCTTGTCTGATGATCTCTGTCCTTCTTGCAGCCTGCTCTGTTCCTGCTCAGTTTTCTTCACAGCATATGGTTCAATAACATTTACCTTTTGATATGTTTCCTGTGCAAATATGACCCAAAATGTGCTTTCTCTTATATCTGTAAGTCTCTCACAGCCCCATAGAAGGGGGAGGGGGTGGAGTGGGAAATAAGAAAGACCAAAAAATTGAAAGACTGGAATATCTGCTATGATCCAAAGGGTTTCTGCATTCAGCCTTGGTCTGTGCCATGGATTGGCTCAAAGGTAAGAGCTACCAAGATAACCAGGGACCTAGAACACATGATCAATAAGGAGAAGTCAAAAGAGTTGGGTTTGTTGGGGAAGCAAAGGATGATGAAATAGCAGCTTAGGATCACTTGAAGGTCAGCAGTGAAGATGACAGAGACAAAAACATCTTCACAGGGACAGGATAGATAGGCAATCAGACAGGCTTTGCACCTTATATTGTTCCTCATGCCTCTAAATATTCATCCTGGACACCTTCTAGAGTCAAGAGACCAATCATATCATCACAGATGTCCAGAAATTCATCCATAATCTGTATCCCTGATACCAACTGGTCCATGGCATCAAAATCATCTCCATCAGGCTGAATCTGAGCTGGTAACTGTGAGTTTGGCTCTGTAGGTCTCTTAAATTCTGCTTTTCCCCAGGAGTGCCCCAGTGAAAAACACTCCTCGAAGGGAAGATTTAGTCTTGAAAATAAATGAGCTGTGGGTAAATTTAAAGGCTTTTTTTTTTTCTGAAAACAACCATTATTTTAATCACCAGTATTTGATACCAGAAATGCAGTCTCATCAGGGTTATTCATCCCAGCTGACATTAAGCAGACTCCTTCTGAGCTTTACCACTCCAGACATCATGTTCATCTTCTGCTCTCAACTTCAACCTCCTACCTGCAAATGCTTTTGTCCCTGTCCTGGGGCAATGTCTCACATTATGGTCTTTGATCCTGAAGTTCTCATTACTGCAAGTGGTTTACAGTGACATCATGAATGTGACCCTATCCAGTTCCTAGAAGACCCTTCCTCACCACCACTATATGGAGTCTCTGTTTCACTGTCCCCCAGTCCAGGCAGGAGTTAATCCCCAGTGTCACTGAAGTGGGAAGGGAACTCGTCTTCTTCATCTAGTCCAGCCCCCCTGCTCAAGCAGGGTCAACTAGAACAGGTTGTCAAGGACAATATCAAGTCAGGTTTTGGATATCTCCAAGGACGGAGACTCTACAACCTCTGCAGGCAGCCTGTTCCTGTGTTTGACCACCATGACAGTGAAAAAAAAGGTGTTTTCTTGTTTTTCATATACTTGTCTTTCCTAGACAGCATTTAAGAGTCAGAAGTACAGAGATCATTCCTGCCTTCTTCAAGAAGTCTTCCAAGGGCACTGCCTGTTCACGAGCTGGTCCTGCCTGGAGAATGGAAGTTTCAGAAGTGCCAGAAACTGTTTCCATTTTGCCAAAACAACAACAGAGAAGGAAAGATTCAGTGTTTTCTAGCAGGGGTTATTTCCCCATGTGGATGAAGAGAAGAGAACAGGAGGAGGTAAGAAGTGTAGGGAGATGCACAGGATAGGAGGGAGGGGGCAAGGACTGGAGGGTGAAGGGGGAGAGGCCAATTAAGGGGAGGAGTCAGGGTAAGGAATATTTGTCATCTACTTCCCATCTTGGTCCTTACTATCTTCTCTTCTGTCTCCCCAGACAGCCACAGAATTGTCTCTCCTACAAGGACAGTCTACCTGCTCTATCCTTCCATCCAGGCCTTCAGGAGTAGGATTGTGTAAGGTCTCTGCTGCTACTATGGGACCACCAGGAAATCTTCTCCCATGCAGGGATGTCCTCAGTGGGAGCTTTGGTGCCTTCACTGGAACCAGGATGAAAACTATGCTCTTCATCTTGGCATGTCTTTGCGGTAAGTCTTCTCCTTCGCTTCTGGAGAACAAGGTTCTACATATGGCCTGATAAATGGGACTCGTGATGGATTGACCCCTCTTGTATTGCCAGTCTTGGCAAGGAAATGGGTTCCATGGCTAGAACAAAAGACTGAAGATCCAGGAAGCTTGAGTTTTAACTCCTGGAACTGGAAAGGGGCTTGTTGTTTCTGAGACAAAAGAAGAGAGTAGTAGAGATGATCTAAAGGTTCTAAAGGTCACCTAGAGGTTTAGAGGCATTAACAATGCAAACACCCAGAGACAAACCCTGGGAACAAGCACATGCAGGCATGAGGACAGAGATCTCTCTGATTGATCTGTGTCATCCAAAATGTAGTCCTGTTTTTTCCCTCCACCCTAGAGTCCATGCTGGAGCCAGGACCTAAGGGTAAATAAGCCAGAGTCAGTGTTTAATCCAGCTGCATTTATACCCTACAAATCAGCATAACCCAACAATTTAACAACAAAAAAAAAAGTAGTAGAGGAATTGGATAAAGATTATCCTGAGACAGTGCTGCTGGTTTTTAACAAAACCTGGTACAAGCTGAGGCTGTTTCAGGAACCAGGATGAAGCAAAGGCTGTGCCAGATCTGCAAATGACCAAGAAGGATGATTTGGGAATTTAAAGTTTGTTAGAAAATCATCTGTGCTTTCCAACAGCATAGAGGAGAGGACCTGGTGAGACTCTGATACAAGTGTCTAAAGGCTGTGGGGAGCAGCACCCAGGACCAAAGATGTAAACACAGTTTAAGCATCTGACAGGGCCTTTCTAATGAGGGATCTTTGGCATCTTCTAGAGGCTTAGATCCCAAAAGTAGTGTCCTGGTTTGAGTGAGACCAGAACTAATTCTGTTCAGTGATTTTACTTTTCAGCTCAGCTCTTCTAACTAACTGCACTGTCTGAAGTTAGCAGCACGTTTTCATAGACAGAGTCTGCTTTTGGCAGTGGTAATGTTCCACATTTAGAGTTAGTATCCAGAGTTGGTGTGCAGAGCAAGGCCACTGATGAATCTTGTGTGCCACATAGCAGGGTGCAGAAAGTAAAAGGTGGCACCTGCAGGGACGAGCATCCAGGACAGGTGACCACAAACTGACTAGCGAGGGATTCCATCCTGTATACATCATATTTGGTATAAATCTGAGGGATCAGAAGGTTCTTGCCCTGTTTTGCTGGGACCTGCTCAGCTTGGTTCATGTTCTCATCTGGCATCTGAGGAGGAATCTGTTCTGCTTTCAATCCTGATCTGTGTGTTCCTGAACCCAGTACCAGAATCCAGCTGCTGAACACAGCTCCCTTCTGCTGTGGGGCCCAGTCTGGGACTTCCCTGGTGCCTGCTCCACAGCATCAGTGGTGACAGTGATGGAATTGCCATTGGGGGATTGGTTTCAATACTGGTTTTGTATTTGTATATATTCCATTTTATTATTATTTTCATTCAGGCTGTTCCGGTTTCCTTTTCTAATCGCTCAGTCTCTCTCCCTTATTCCCTTTCTCTTCCCCATTGGGGAGGGAGGGGTATTAACAAAGAGCGTCTGTTAAAGATCTAAAGGGTTGCCCCAACCCTGAACCATGACAAGTAGCCTGGATTTTCCTTATACCCATGAAGAGAAGGAGTTCCTTCTCTATCTCAAGTCTTCCTCCCTTATGGATGGATGTTGATTGGAAATACCTTCTTTTCTTCATTGTCTGGGGCAATAGCACAGACAGCACTGAACTGTCAGCAGCTGGGATGTGAATCCTACACTGTGGACTGCAGGTTTTTCCCTTAATGTAGGTGTCTAGAACCATTTGAGTTGTTCTGTTTTCTTCATACTGTACTACAGCTACTGCTCTGGAGGATGCAGGTCTAAAATGGTACCAAATACCTTCGTTTAAGTGAACAACCTCTGCTCCACATGGCACCAGGTGAGCGAGCTCTGGATAGCAAAGTTCTGACTAGCATTTTGGACAAGGATGTGGATAATTTGTACCCAGAGAAGTGACCTGAAAGCTTCTTTTGATAACTTGTACAACACAGGAAGAGTAGCAAACCTCAGGAGGAATGTTCACAGTCTTGTGCGTGGAGCAGGGACCTGCACAATGACAGTGGGGAGGGATCATCTGAGACCCTTCAGGTTCTGTAGAGGTACTTGCTCTGGAGCCTCCATCTTCCCAAAGACCATAATTTGAGGTTTTCTTCTTATTTTCCTGACTGTGTGCAGTGTATAGTCAAGTGTTTCTGTGCTATGGAACTGTCACACACCATGTCAGAGGGTGTGTTGGGACTGTTGCATGGTTGGAAAGGATTAGTTCTCAGCCAAGATTTTTGAATATCTGACTGTCTGGGTAGTAGGAATCCCATGATCAGAACCGTCCCAGATGACTAAGATCTTGCGGTTGTTTATAGAGGTGCAGAGATGTGTTAGAGTTTCCTGACATCATCTCTGCAAGAAATTTACACCACTGATTAAGCAGTGATGAGCATTTTGGCAATCTTTCCCCAAACAGGCCCAAAATGGCATTATTCCTGCAAGGGCAAGATGTTACATTCTCCACCATCAGCCAAAACCTGTCTCGTGCTCGTTTTTCCACCATGTCTTGTTTCGGAATTCAGGTTTTGCCAACTCGGCTCCCATCAGACTTGTGAATGGTCCCAGCCGCTGCGCAGGACGGCTCGAGGTGCTTTGGAAACAGCAGTGGGGAACCGTGTGTGATGACAGCTGGGATCTGTCTGATGCCACAGTGGTGTGCCAGCAGCTGGACTGTGGGGAAGCACTGTCAGCCCCTGGCTCAGCTCATTTTGGTCAAGGAACTGGTCATATCTGGCTGGATGATATGAACTGCACAGGTACAGAAGCTGACCTTTCTGCCTGCAGGACCAGACCCTGGGGAGACCATAACTGCAATCATGGAGAAGATGCAAGTGTTGTGTGTTCAGGTAACTCATGTCGACACCCCTCCTCGCATAACCCCAAGAGGCTGTGTTGCATAGAGGGAGGGTCTTAAGCCTGTTGGCAAAATTTGCTTTCTCCATCAGTGTTACCAGTAGGGATCAGGATGGGGACAGCTGCTTCTGGCACTGCCCTGTTCTGTGCCGAGGACAATGTCATCCAGCTTCCTTCTACCAGTTAAAAAGGGTGAGGCTGGGAGTTGTGCTTATTCTGTTCTTGGGGCACAATATAGATTGTAGGTTTTCTTCTTGCCTCTTATGCCATCACCATGTCCAAGCAGACTGAAGGATCCTCACCTGGACACACGTGTTCTCCATGTGCACATTTCATGGCTGAAATATGTCAGGGAATCTGAGCATTTAGGTGGCCTCTTTCCAGTTGTATTTGTGGACAATGCTCTCTCCTGGTGGGTGTGTTTATTCTCCAGACTGGGAGGACAAATTCCACTGTGGGTCACTTGTTTGTGAGCCAGTCCTAAAGTGGATGTCAGAGAATGTTGTTAATGAATGCTGAGCTCCAGGAACTGGGTGGAGAAGGCTTCAAGTATTACCCTACCCCTCTACATCATGGTTAACTGGGGAGTAAAGCTTCATCAAGTGGAGCATGGACCTCAGGAGGTGGAAGAGGGATTGGGATGTTGGCAGGCTGCCCACTGCCCTCTTTCAGGTCATTATTTCCAAACCACTACTCCACTCAGCACTGAACAACAAAGCAAATTTCCAAATGCACATCCCCCTGTTTGGACCTAGAATGGGATTTGGGGTCATATTAAGACACAGACAGAGATATGATTAGTGCAGGCAGCACCATCAGGGCTGGGTGTCTTCCTGTTGCAATCAATGGAAATCTAGGGTGGAGTCAGTTCCCTAGAGTTGCCAAGTGCAACTAGTAATGCCCTGGGGCATCTGACACAAGGTAGAAGGTGAGATACAGGCCCTAAGAGGGAACACCTATGGCATCAAAAATGCTGCTGAATGCTTACTTGGGCCATTGAATCAAATGCCAATTTCTGGCAAGCTGAGTAGCTCCACAGACATCATTGGCTAGCTAGAATTTCAACATCCAACTCACATGAAGACACCAGCAGGTCTGTAAGACTTGTGGGTTTCTTGATCTGTAGCAAGACCCCAGCCCTGGAGTAACATCACAGTGGGAACTGCATAGTCCTATTTCATAAGGGATCCCCAATATATGCTCTTTACCTCTCTGATTCTGGGCTCTGAAAGCACAGAGAAAGATACATAACTTGATCTTCATCAGACTTCACCTTGACAAGTCCTGGGCATTGTCGGCGGAGATCTTTCCTTGCCTTTGGTCTCCAGGCAATCTTTCCATGTGCAATCACTGATCCTGGTTTTGTTGTTTGTTCTGGGGTTTTGCTTAATTAATTCATTAATGTTTTGGGGTTTTTTTTCTTTAATGCAGGAATTAAAAAACCACTTCAGCTGCAACTAGTGAATAGTTCAAGTCCTTGTGCTGGGAGAGTGGAGGTGTTTTATGGACAGCAATGGGGAACTGTCTGTGATGACAACTGGGACATAATGGCTGCTGAAGTTGTATGCCGGCAGCTGGGCTGTGGGACCGCTCTATCTGCTCCTTCCTCAGCTTACTTTGGGGGAGGGCCTGGTCCCATTTGGCTTGATGATGTGACCTGCAAAGGAACAGAAGCCACCCTCTCTGAGTGCAGAACAAAACCTTGGGGAAGCCATAACTGCGTACACGGAGAAGATGCTGGTGTTGTGTGCTCAGGTAAATCCTGCTCAGTGTGACATGAGTGGGTTCTGTGGGGTGTGGAGAGATGCTGGAGGAGCTGTAGGAGGACCTGTTCCCTTTGGAACAGCTCTGACCCCAACACCCAAGAGAACTGTAAGACAAAAAAGTGATTAATACCATCAAGCACTAAAGTGGTCTTGCCTCTTCTCCTTAATTAAAATCCACCATGACATAAGCCATTGGTGGAAGGCAGTGGTGCTGCAGGAATTATTTGCAATGTTCCCCATGCACATGGCTAGTAGACAGAGTACCTTCTGAAGTTCCCCAAAACCTCTTGCATCCCATGGCCCTCAATGTCCCTCACAGTGTATCAGTATCAGGACCTCCCATGTAACTGGAGCCCCAACGAGCCTCAAAGTCCCCCTTCATGGTATCTTTAAATACCTTTATCAATGATCTTGATGAGGTGATCAAGGTACTCTCAGTCAGTTTGCAGACATCAATTTGAGCAGAAATGTTGACCTGCTTGAGGGCTGAAAGGATCTGGCCAGGCTGGATCGATGGGCTGAGGCCAGTGGGATGAGGTTCCCCAAGGCCATGCAAAAGGTCCTGCACTTGGGCCACAACAACCCCCTGCAATGCTCCAGGCTGGGGGCAGAGTGGCTGGAAAATGCCTGGCAAAGTGGGGGTGTTGACTGACAACCAGCTAAAGATGAGCCAGTGTGCTTTGCACCACATACATTCCTGAGTTTTTGTTATTTTTCTCTTTTTTTTTTTTTCCCCTGTAGGCTTTGCAGAACCTGCCCCACTTCGATTAGTGGATGGGTCAACTCACTGCTCTGGAAGAGTTGAGGTGTTCTACAGCCAGCGCTGGGGAACTGTGTGTGATGACAGCTGGGACTTGGTCGAGGCAGAAGTGGTGTGCAGGCAGCTGGGCTGTGGGAAGGCCTTGTTGGCTACCCAGGGGGCTTACTTTGGGCAAGGATCTGGTCCCATTTGGCTTGATGATGCCAACTGCACAGGGAGAGAAGCTGCTCTCTCCCAGTGCAGAGCCACTCCTTGGGGAAGCCATAACTGTGATCACAGAGAAGATGCTGGCGTGGTTTGTACAGGTACCCATCACTCACACATGTCATGGGGGAAGATGTTTGTGGGTGACCTTTCAGTCAGATCCTGAGGCCCAGGTCCTTCAGCACAAAGAAAGTGACAGAAAGCATTTCAAAAGTGCTTTGGAAAAAGATCATTCTAAACCTATAGACAATTCTGATCTGTCTTTCTTCATTGAGGTCTTTTTCATTAATTGCTTCTGGAGGCCAGTTTGCTACAGCAGACAGAAGAAGCACTCATTTTGGGGTGTTTTCTCAGCTCAGCTACTCTTCAACCCAATAACTGTGCACTTACAGTGCAACAGAGAAGAGCATGTGGAATAAGAGGGACCTTCTTGCTGATTAAATCAGCTACTGCCCAGGCCATCCATGGTTAGTAGCTCTGGGTCTCAAGTGCTACCATTCTTCTTTCTCTTGTTCCTTTTCCTCCACATAGATTCACAAAAATACATCTCTCAGGGATGCCTATTGGTCTTCCAGTCCACTGCCCTACCCA
Organism: Todiramphus chloris collaris; assembly: GCA_025345505.1. Taxonomy (NCBI): domain Eukaryota; kingdom Metazoa; phylum Chordata; class Aves; order Coraciiformes; family Alcedinidae; genus Todiramphus; species Todiramphus chloris. The sequence continues at coordinate 127,433 of JANVCC010000225.1, forward strand.
GACAGTTCCTGGGAACTCCCCAGCAGTTCGCATCATCCATTGTGTAGTCTGAGGAGGAGTGATTCATATCTCAGCCTTTAGATGTGAAAAATGCAGATCTTAAATCTAACTTCATGGGTTGAGGTCCCATCTGTGAAGTAAATAAGCACCTTTGGTGAGATTTGTCTGGCCTGTCTTGTAGTCCTCAGCACCTGATGAGGATCTGATGCTCACCAACACCAGAGACAGAAAACTTCAGCATCTGACATTAGCAGTCCTCAATTAACTCCTTCTGCTTTACCAAAATTCTAATTCCAGCTACTGAGTCCTTAACTCAGCCTAGACCATAAGGAAACCTGGTGTTTCTGTTAGTCCACAGGTCCCTGTCCTTTCCCAGCTCAACTAGATAGCCCAAAGCTACTCCCCCTGGTCTGGTCCACCACAATAACAGGCTATAGGCATAACTGTTATCTTCTGATGAGATAAAGGTTGAAAGAGATGGCTGATTTTAGTAAGAGGTAGTCAACAAGAGATGGCCACTGGAGACCACCACTCTAAGGGACTGAAATTGCTGCAGGGTCTGCTGAGCTGATATGAAAAGATGAGCAACGTCTGCTCATGCCAGACTGATGCAATCCAGGAGTGAGCAGCACAGAGCTCTGCCCTGTCAGCACAGACCAAAACACAGCAAAGACTTGAGGTCTTCATTATTTCTCAACACAGGGTTTGCTGAGCTGCTTCCGGTCCGGCTGGTGAATGGTTCAAGTGACTGCTCTGGAAGAGTTGAGGTGTTCCATAACCAGCAGTGGGGAACAGTCTGCGATGACAGCTGGGACATGATGGATGCTCAAGTGGTGTGCAGGCAACTGGGCTGTGGGACAGCAGTCTCAGCCCCCGGCTCTGCTCAGTTTGGACAAGGAACCGGTCAGATTTGGCTTGATGATGTGAACTGTGCAGAGGATGAAACCATCCTGACTGAGTGTCGGGCCAGACCGTGGGGAGACCACAACTGTAACCATGGAGAGGATGCTGGTGTACAGTGCTCAGGTACCACTAATGCATGTTATAAAACGTGGGGTACAAAGGACAGTTTGTATTTGTAGGAGGGGTGTTGCTGGCCTTGGACCTCTCATGGGGACCAGGGTACTCCAGACTTCGTGTCCAGTCCTGATGTCCAGGCTTGCTGAGGCTCACAAGTGGGGACTCAGCACTCTCAAATGCCATGTTCCAACCAGTGCTCTGGCCACTCCAGCCCATTTTCGTTGTCTGCTGTTAACCTGTGTGCTCATCTGTGATCACACTGCAACTGCAGGTGATTGATTTATTGCAAAAGCATCCGTCAAAGATGTGGGATTAAGTTGTGAGGCCATAGACAACTAGTGCCACTTTCCACATAATGGACCCAAGACCTGGTGGCTTCCAGACCCCTGCAAGAAGAGGGGTTTGTCCTCTCCACAGAGCTCTGAGCCATTCAGAGCTCCTCAAACCCTTTGCAATTCTATTTTGGTCCAGGTGTTGTGGAACCATCGCCTGTCCGGCTCGTGAACGGTCCAAATCGTTGTGCTGGCAGAGTCGAGGTGTTTCACGAGCAGCAGTGGGGAACCGTGTGTGATGATGAGTGGGACACAGCTGAAGCCAGCGTCGTGTGCAGGCAGCTGGGCTGTGGGGCAGCACTGTCAGCCCCTGGCTCAGCTCATTTTGGCCAAGGGCCTGACCCCATCTGGCTGGATGATCTGAATTGCTCGGGGAATGAAGCTGCCCTCTCTGAGTGTCAGGCCCAGCCTTGGGGGTCCCATAACTGCAATCATGGAGAAGATGCTGGTGTGGTGTGCTCAGGTAAACCCTGACTGTGTCCATCTGCATGGCAGTGAAGGTTTTCTCTTACCATGAAGGGTATTTATGTATCACCTCAGCTGCAGAATCTGGGTTGTGAGCTCTCTTTCATCATAGTGGAGATCTGTTGGTTTGGGGGTTTTGGGCATATGTGTAGCTGTCAAGGTCCATCATGCAGCACATACAGGATAACCAGGTGATCAGGCCCAGTTAGCCCATGGGTTTAGGAAAGACATAACCTTGACTAACCTGACCTCCTTCTACGACAAGATGACCTGGTTAGTGGATGAGGTAAAGGTTGTGAGTGTGTCTGCCTGAACTTTAGAAAAGCCTTTGACACTGTTTCCCACAGCATCCTGCTGGAGAAAGTGGCTGCTTATGGTTTTAACAGGTGGACACTTCGCTGAGTAAATAATTGGCCAGAGAGTGGTGGGGAACGGAGATAAGTCCAGCTGGCAGCCAGTCACATTTGGTGTTCCCCAGGGCTTAGTATTGAGGCAAATTCTCTTTAGTATCTTTATCTGGATCTGCAAGGTTACAGACAAAACCAAATTGGAAGGGATTTTTGATCTCTTTGAGGGTAGGGAGGTTCTACAGAACCAGGCTAGATTGATGGGCTGAGGCCAATGGGATGAGGTTCAACAAGGCCAAGGGCCAGGTCCTGCATTTGTGTCACAACAACTCAGGAATCACTCCAGGCTGGGGCAGAGCAGCTGGAAACTGCCCATCAGAAAAGCACCTGGGGGGGTTCTTTGACAGCCAGATGAAGATGAGCAAGTGTGTGTGCCCAGGTGGCCAAGAAGGCCACCATCATCCTGGCTTGTGTCAGAACTGGTGTGGCCAGCAGGACTAGGGCAGGGATCATCCCCCTGTACTGAGCACTGGGGAGGCTTCCCCTCAAACCCCGGGTTCAGTTTTGGGCCCCTCACTCACAGAAGGACACTGAAGGGCTGGAGCATGGCCAGAGAAGGTCAATGGAGCTGGGGAAGGGGCTGGAGCACAAGTGTTGTGAGGAATGGCTGAGGCACCTGGGGTTGTTCAGCCTGGAGGGAAGGATTCTGAGGGGAGAACTTCTGGCTCTTGACAGCTCCTGACAGGAGGCTGGAGGCAGGTGGAGTCAGGGTCTTCTCCCAACTACAAGAGGAAGTCACCTCAAGTTGTCCCAGGGGAGGTTTAGTTTGGAACTGAGGAACAATTTCTTTCCTTGACAACAAGGGTTGCCAAGCCCTGGCCCAGGCTGCCCAGGGCAGTGGTGAAATCCCCATCTCAGAAGGGGTTTCCAAGCCATGAGGATGTGGTGCTGAGGGACATGGGTTAGTGGTGCCCTGGCAGTGCTGGGTTAACAGTTGGGACTCAATTATATAAAAGGTGTCTTCCAACCAAAATGATTAGATGATTCTGTTCCTGCGGACAGAACCTGAGAGCTTTCCTTGACTTGAATTTCTAACTCACATACTGCAGATTCTGCTGCACAGTCTATTGTCCACTTTTCTCTGGATACAAGAACTGGAGATGATATCCCCACATTAGAAAATCCATCCTGGATTTCATGAGGCTCACACACATTTTATCTTATTTTTAACTGGACAAATGGCAACTTAATGTATATCTATCCCTGCCGTTGTATTTTTCCTTCAGATATACCAAGAATAGCTCCACTGAGGTTAGTGAATGGACCAAATCGTTGCAGTGGGAGAGTTGAAGTTTTTTATGGCCAGCAGTGGGGAACGGTCTGTGATGAGCACTGGGATATAAGAGATGCTGAAGTTGTTTGCCAACAGCTGGGCTGTGGGAGAGCACTGTCTGCTCCAGTCTCTGCTTACTTCGGAGAAGGTTCTGGGCCTATCTGGCTGCATGCCCTGAACTGCTCAGGGAATGAAATTGCTCTCTCCGAATGTGAGACCTCTCCATGGGGCGTCCATAATTGTCGCCACAGAGAAGATGCTGGTGTTGTGTGCTTGGGTAAGTCTCATCTGTGTCACATCTGCTCAGCTTTTGGGATATGTGGAGGGTAGAGTACCCTCTTCCCATACTGGGACTCTAAACCCATAGTACTGTGCAGAGAAAGTGCTTCACACAAGGCTGTGGGTAAACCCATCTGGGTACCCTTCTCTTTTCCACTCAAGAGCTACTCATAGCACTGTGGTGCTGCAGTCCCACCAGCTGCTGTCTCTGCAGAATAATTCAAATTTGTGAACCTTTCAGGTGTTAGTTACCAGTAAACCTGGTGGCATTGCAGGATTGGTGGGACTTCCCCTGTTACAGAGGGCAGCAAGGGACTTGAACTCTTCTATTGCTACCAGTAACAACCCCAAGGAACATATCACACTTGAAAAATCAAGATGCACTCTCTAACTTCTTTCTTTTTTCTCTTCCAATAAGTATATTTAAAAATTTTGCAGAAACCCACTTAATCTACCTCACTTGGTAGAACCACCTTCATGAGACCTTTTTCCACTACTGTTTTTCCAGTGCCTTCTCTGAAACCTCCACAGTTGAGACCAATTTCCTCCACGTGTTGCAGCACCACACTTTGTTGCCACTAGAAGGAAACACTGAGCTTACTGTCATTACCTGGAATTTATTCTGCAGCCTCTTGTCTCTTTGCAGTGTGCATTTCTACCATGTATTCTTTGCATCAGCCTTTTGTTAAGACTTTTACATCCCTCTTCTGTTTCCTCAGCTTCTTCCCATTTCCCTCTTGAGACACATTTTTAAGCTTCTTCTCATTCCTGTCATTCTTCTCTGGTTCCTCCTTTAACTGTTGGGCATACTTCTTGTACTCAGCTGAGCCTTTGCCAGTGCTGAGTAGTTCTGAAGGCTTGTAGTCATCACTCCCATTTATACCTGTCCACATCTTTCTCAGAACAGCCTGACACAACAGTGTCACTTTCAATCCTTTATCCTTAAATCCCTTTGAGAAGACTTGTTGCTTAATTCTTTCTTCTTCACCCTCTATATGATCATTTTACGTCCCAGAAGTTGTGAATTTCTGCCTTCCCTTGCAGAAGATAAACTGCTTTCCTCTGGTTACTTGCCCACATCTTGAAAACCCCTCTGTGGATTCACTGACTAAATACAGATACTTGTCTCTGAATTTAACACCCTCCCCTTGCAGCCAGCGAGGTCTGAGCCCATGCAGTCAATATCAGGATTTGGCCCACCCTGGTGCAGATGCCCAAAGCAGGTTAGAGTTGCAACCCAACAGTGCTCATTTGCTTCTATTAACTACAAAGGGTACTGAGGGTCCTCAGTGCAGTTGCAAAAGTGAGGTTCAGCTGCCTAAATATAGGTGTCTAGTGTCATCTGAGATGTCCCACTACATCCCACACAGTATCCAATTGCAGGTCCAGAAGGTCACCGACCCCCTTGAGTTTTGCATCAAGTCTCCCAACCCCGCTGGGATGTCTGGGATTCCCTGGCCATCTCAGGTGGTACCAGGTACCAATGCTCAGGAAAGCCAATCAGCCTCTGGAAGTTTGTGCTTAAGAGTTGCAAGTCTAGGCAAGGTGGATCACACTCCAGTTCTCTTGCTGTGTTCCCTGAAGAGATCTTTCTTACTAATGTCCTTTCCCATGGTCAGTGGGAATTCTTGTGCTATCAGGGCACAGGTATCCCGCTAGTCAAAACAAGGTGAAAAGAAAGGGGAAAGAGGTGGATAGAGGGATTTGAGGCCTTCAGATTTTGGGGATGAAATCCATCAATACATCTCCTTTCTTCAGTTTTGGACAGCACATTTCCTAGACTTCTGGGGAAAAAGGAGGGAAAACAACTGCAGTGAATTGTCTTCCTCCATGATGCTCCTCCCCGTAGGATGGACTAAGCCAGATGGGCCACAAAAATGATCCAAGGGCTGTATCCCCTCTGCTATGAGGCCAAGCTGAGACAATTGGGGTCGTCCAACCTGGAGAAGAGAAGCTTTCAGGGAGACCTTATTGCAGCCATTCAGGACTTCAAGGGGCCTGTCAGAAAGATGGGGACAGACATTTTAGTAGGGCCTCTTGTGACAGGACACGGGGTGATGGTTGTAAACTAAAAGAGAGGGGATTTAAACTGGAGATAAGGAAGAAATTGTTTATGCTAAGGGTGGTGAGACCCTGGCACAGGTTGCCCAGAAAGCTGGTCAATGCCCCACCCCTGGCACCATCTCAGGTGACATTGGACAGGGTTCTGAGCACCCTGCTCTAGTTGCAGATGTCCCTGCTCCCTCCAGGGGGGGTTGGATTTGGTGAGCTTTAAAGGTCCCTTCCCACCCAAACCATCTTAGGATTCCATGACACACACTGTATTTCCTGACGTAACCAGCAGGAACCTTTTTTGACAGAATAAAACTTACTTGATCTTACCTTTTTGGTTCAGGTTTTCCAGAGCCAGCCCCAATCCGACTGGTTAGTGGTCCGAATTTCTGCTCTGGGAGAGTCGAGGTGTTCCATAACCAGCAGTGGGGAACCATCTGTGATGACACCTGGGATGTGATGGATGCTCAAGTGGTGTGCAGGCAGCTGGGCTGTGGGACAGCAGTCTCAGCCCCCGGCTCTGCTCAGTTTGGACAAGGAACTGGTCAGATTTGGCTCGATGATGTGAATTGTGCAGGGAATGAAACTGCCCTCTCTGATTGCCAGGCAAGGTCTTGGGGAGATCACAATTGTAACCATGGAGAAGACACTGGTGTGGTCTGCTCAGGTACTGATATGCCATGTAAATGTGGAGTGGGGGCTATGTTTCAGAAAGAGTAATCTGTGGCCCTGGGGGACATATTTTGCCATGATATAGCTTTAGCTCATATACAGAAATGAATTTGGTGATTTTTAACATTTTTTAGGGGATTCAAGACATTTATACAGTACTGAGGATTATGAGGGAGGACCCGTTGCTCCTCTGGAGCTGCAGCTGGAAATGAGGCAGGATAAACTGGCTTCAAAAATAGGCATGTGTATTTAGGTAGCTAAAATCCCATCAGCAGTATGGGCCAAGCAGGGAGAAGACAGGACCAGGTGCCATGGGATGTCGTCAGAGGGTGACGTGTGGGAGGATTTTGTTGAGTAATGAATTAAAGGGCACTCTCTGATCCAAAACACAGCATCTCAGCGTTGTGACAGAGAAACCTGTACCACTGTGGCTAGGAAAGGTGATTTGGGAAGGAAAATCAAGGGGGACAGGCTGCCCTGGCCCATTCTTGATCTTGGCAGTGAATGGGAGTGCTGTGTAGCCAGTGATAGCACTGGTGGCATCCGCCGCTTACTCTGGGGCCCTGAGGCAAGAGTTCAGCTCCTTGAAGCTCTCTCAAATAGTAATCTTCTGGGCTCTTAGGCAGTGCCACCTCATACAAGTAGCAAAGCTCACTGGTGCTCTGATAATCAATATCCATTTACACATCTTTATTTTGGTGCAAGACATCGTGGGCTGAAGACCCATTGGCTTCCAGGCCCCTGCAAGAAGAGGGGTTTGTCCTCTCCACAGAGCTCTGAGCCATTCAGAGCTCCTCAAACCCTTTGCAATTCTATTTTGGTCCAGGTGTTGTGGAACCATCGCCTGTCCGGCTCGTGAACGGTCCAAATCGTTGTGCTGGCAGAGTCGAGGTGTTTCACGAGCAGCAGTGGGGAACCGTGTGTGATGATGAGTGGGACACAGCTGAAGCCAGCGTCGTGTGCAGGCAGCTGGGCTGTGGGGCAGCACTGTCAGCCCCTGGCTCAGCTCATTTTGGCCAAGGGCCTGACCCCATCTGGCTGGATGATCTGAATTGCTCGGGGAATGAAGCTGCCCTCTCTGAGTGTCAGGCCCAGCCTTGGGGGTCCCATAACTGCAATCATGGAGAAGATGCTGGTGTGGTGTGCTCAGGTAAACCTTGTCTGTGTTTCAGTCTTGATGGTGTTGGGGAAATGTGCCGGGGAAAGGTTTTCACCAACAATGGATGGTCTTTGCTCAGCTCATGATGTGCCCAGTGTGTGCTACTAATCACCATGGTGTAGAAACCCATCCTTGTGTAATTTATACAACATTGATGGCCCTGGCCATGGTCAGCAGTCATCACTGATCCAGAATTATGGAGTCACCATCAGCAAACCCCAGGCTGATAGATGTATCAAGGTTTATATCCCATACCTCAGTTCCTAAAGGCTCCAAGACTTTACTAGGACTGGACAGGTGCCAAATATATCCCACTCCTGATGAGGTCCGGGTTTGTGGTGTCATATAGATAGAGTCACCTCTGAGTCTACACTTCTACATGATGATCACAGGTAAAACTAAGCAGTGTTGTCAGCAAGTCTTGGTCTCTGAATGATGGGGAAGTTTGATTCATGCTGACATGAGAAGCAATAAAATGTTCTATTTCAGGATTCACAGACAATTTTGGAAATCTGAAAGCAGTGAATGTGTCTTCGCAGCCCTTGTATCTATGTGCTTCTGCATTTTTCTCTCAAGTGTCTCTTGCAATCTGAAGTCCTGAAGATATCTCTTGCTTTGTTAAAACAATTGGGAAGCTCATAGGATAATTCAGCTTGAAGGGACCACAGGAGGCCTCTACACCAGTCTCCTGATAAAGCAAGTTCAGCTCTGAGTTCAGACACGAAGACCTTTATTCAGTATTGAAAACCTAGTCTAATACTCTTTTAGAGCAATCCTAAACAATCACGATATTTTCTTTAAAATTAGGCATCCTATTTTCTCAACATTTAGCTGTTCTCTTCTACATTTCTGGGATGTCAGAGTGGGAAGCCAGCAGACATTTCCTGGAGTTTCACTTTCCTCCCATGAAAAGCTTTGTGAAACTCAAGGAGAACTCAATGCTCTTTCAACAGTAGTCATCTCCCCTACCATGAACACAGAAAGTCCATGTGTGCAGCTGAGCTGGTTGAAATGCAGTCACCCAGCACTGCGTTCTCAGCTATGGACAGGGCAGACCTTGTGTTAAAAAACTGATTTTAACCTCCTCTTTTGAGTAATTTTATTTGGCTCACTACTTCAGTGCAGGAAAAGGTTGGCTGATGCTTTTTAAGACCATTTATTGTCCACTTCATCTGGCTTCACCAGCCACGAGAATTTTGGAGGAAGGTTAAGTGTCTATTAATACACATTCTTACAGTCAGCTTTCTCCTAGCAAATTATCTGGAATACATACGGTGAATTTTGCTGTAACTGGAGTAAAAAGAAACACCAAAAGAAACTTTAAGGAATACCGGCACTGGACAGTCTGTTCACTGATGGACATTATGAATGTGACCCAGTTTATCTGAGCATTCATCATGTTCCTGGACATAGGTACCTAAAGCTTAAGACACACTTAACAGTATGAAGACATCTGTATGGGACTGGCTGATAGAATCCAGGAGATATGACACCCACACCCTTCTGATACAACAGCTGGAGGATGGTGTGAACATGCACCAATGCACATCAAATGGGAAAAGACACATAATTGGAGGCTCTTAAATTGCTCCCTTTGTAGGGGCTTCATTGAATTGTTTCAGTTGGAAAAGACCTTTAAGATCATTGAGTCTAACCATTAACCCAGCACTGTCAAGCCCACCACTAAACCATGTCCCTCAGCACATCCCTGGGCAGACTGGGACAGGCTTTGACAACCTGTAGAGTGCAGGGACGGACTCCAACAGCACAGCCAATATGGTTGTAATCAGAAGTCACTTTATTAACTGCAACAGGCTATATTTATACACAAGACAACACTGATCACGCACCCAGGTCACTTCTAATTGGCCCAGCACTCAAACCCAGAGTCTGTTCATGCGCACTTCAAACACTTTCAATTGGCTGGCGATTCTCTTGGTTTTCTTCCTTCAGCACCCTGTTTTTCTCCTCTTATCCTCCTGTTTTTCTGAGTGCTTCTGCTTTTCTCATCCTTAGTCTTATCTCCTCAAGGTCAGGGCAGTGTCGGCTGTTTTTCGGCCTTGTAGGCCTTAGCATAACTACTTCTAGCTAACAACTATTTCTGTCCTACTCTTACCAATCCCTACAACAACACTTCCAGTGAAAAAGATTTTCCTGATGTCCTATCACTTGTTACCTCAGAGAAGAGACCAGCCCGCACCTTGCTGATGAGGTATCCCCTGAGCCTCCTTTTGTTCAGGCCGATCTCAGATGCTCCTCACCAGACTTGTGCTCTTGACCCTTCCCCAGATTCTTTATCCTTCTCTGGAAGGACGCTTCCATCCCAATGTCCTTCTGGGAGTAAGGGGACCAAAACTGAGCCTAGTAGCTGAGGTGTGGCCTTCCCAGTGCGGACTCCAGGGGCATGATCACTTCTTTAAGCTTCATCTGTAGATAACATCAGGTTTTGATTTCAGAGCTCAGCCCAGCAGATTGCTATTGGTTCCTGTGTCACTGCAGCATTGGTGGTGATTCAAACAAACCACCTGAAATGTGTCTGCTTGGAAGGGATGCATCAGTGTGTCTGACTGGCGGGGATACTGCAATACCAGTCCCAGTCCAAACTGGGGTATTTCTGTCAGTCTGTGGTCAATGTACAACTTCACATACTTTGGGGTAACACTGAATGGGCACTCAAAATGTCCACTTTAGCCATCTGTTCTTCATCCCTAGGACAGCCTGGGTGGCACTCATCCCGTGGATGGTACCATCAGGGTTCCCGTACAGGGGTTTTGGGTGCATTTCTCCTTTTCAGTTGCTTTTTGCACAGGTACTAGGGAAGTGTTTCCACTCCGGTTGGTGAACGGCCCCACTCGTTGTGCCGGGAGAGTTGAGATGTTTCATAGCCAGCAGTGGGGGACAATCTGTGATGACAGCTGGGACTTGAGCGATGCTGCAGTGGTGTGCCGGCAACTGGGCTGTGGGATGGCCATGTCCGCCCCAGGTTCAGCTTATTTTGGGCAAGGTTTTGGCCGTATCTGGATGGATGATGTAAAATGCTCTGGAAGAGAATCAGCCCTCTCCGAGTGTGCAGCAAGACCCTGGGGAGTCCATAACTGTCATCATGGAGAAGATGCGGGCATTGTGTGCTCAGGTAACCTTCATCCGTGTCCTTTCCTACCAAACTTTAGTGGATGCTAAGCTTCTCAGCTGGATGTTGGGGCTGGTGGCTCTGTCCTTTCCCAGTCTAACCTTCTTGTCTTAGACAAGTAGCACAGACTGGCATGGGAGGTATGGAGTTGGAGCTTGGTGTTTTGAGAGATCATTCCCATCCCTGTCACATTTTTTCCTATTTTCATTTTTAAAATATCACTAAGTCATACTTTGAGTGGCTAAAGGAAGCTGCTTATATACATCTGGCTCACACATATTTCTTTCCAGGTGGGATCTAAATCTCCCAGATGTTCCAGAGTGGAGAAGAGAGATGATACTCCAGCCAGCATGAGTATGACATTCATTTCGCCTAAACAAAAGTGATTGCTTAAGTCCAAAGAGCATGCAAAGAACTGAGACTGAGATCTGTCACACTCAAATGCAAGCACCAAACTGATATCCCCAAATCAGGGACATCTTTGCCCTGGCAACCTATTCAGTTAATGAAGAGAGAGAGACAATTGCATGGTGCAAGGCAGCCCAGTCACCCTCTGAATCATCTAGGTGCCTCTCACTCCCTTGGCTGTAAAAGGACCTTTGAGTGACGTATCTCATTTGGGTACCTCTTTGGATGCCTGAACATGGTCCCACTGGCCACAATTCCTGCCATGAGACAAGTTTCCAGGCATCTTCTCTCAAGGGTGTAGGGACTATTTGGAGAACACAGTTGGACACTTGAAGTCAGCTTGAATCCTTGCAACATCTGACATTAGCATAGCCCCCCTGCCCAACAGGGGATGCAATTCCCATGGCAGTTCACCCTCTCCTGCTGATATTGCTTCTAGTCCATAACAGTTGTCTTGTGCTGATGGTAGGGATCAGTATATAAACATTTGACTCTTTCTGTATGAGCTTGGACAGCCTTGAGTAGCCAGTAGCCTCCTCCCACCCCCCCCCCCCCCGCCCTCCACCCCGAGAAGTGTTCAGTTACTGCAATGAAGTCCTGACATAGCTGGCCCTCTCATGAGTAAGACAGACTGAACCTCATGGCACTCTGAGATGTTCCTTCCAAGCCTTAAACTATTTCTATGCCTCTTCTCACCTTCTGTTAAAAAAAAAATAAAATAAATGTAGACAGGTACCTGAACTTCCTGTTGCTCTGAGTCTGTGTGATGCTCTGTGTTGTGGACTCTCACCACCAGCTTCACCTCATTTCTGCCCTCCTCAGAGCCATGCTGAACTAGGGTAACCTCCCAAATCCATGATGATATGAGCTGCTTTAGACTTGCTTTGGAACAGGGTGAACTGGTCTGGGGGGACATGGAGGAGAGAACCCTGTCATCTGTCATAACAGATGCTTTAAGTTGGCCAACTAACTTGGAGACACTTGATGTCAATATCTAGCTGAAGAGCTTGGCTCTTTGCTTTGTTAGGATTAAAGCATTTGTGTTGTGCTGACAGGCACCAAATACATTGATTTTTGAAAAGCAACAAATCACCAAAAAATTTCATGTTAGTGGCTAAGTCTTCATTGGACATCCCTGAAATGGGAAATTAGCCACACATAAAGTGCCAACTTTGGTCTCTGGGAGAAGCAATGATACCAAGCTGGGTGGAGTGTCCGACACCCCAGCAGGCTGTGCTGCTGTTCAGCGAGACCTGGACAGGCTGGAGGGTTGAGCAGGAAGAAATTTGATGCAATTCAATAAGGGCAAGTGCAGAGTCCTGCACCTGGGAAGGAACAACCCCAGGTATCAGTATAAGTTAGGGACTGAGCTGTTAGAAGTCAGTGAAGGGGAAAAGGACTTGGGGGTCCTGGTTGATGGGAGGCTGACCATGAGCCAGCAGTGTGCTTTTGTGGCCAAGAGGGCCAATGCCATCCTGGGGTGTATTAGAAGGGGTGTAGCTAGTAGGTCGAGAGAGATTCTCCTGCCCCTCTACTCTGCCCTAGTGAGGCCACATCTGGAATACTGTGTCCAGTTCTGGGCCCCCCAGTTTAAGAAGGACATGGAACTGCTGGAGAGGGCGCAGCGCAGGGCTACAAAGATGATTAAGGGAGTGGAACATTTCTCTTATGAGGATAGACTGAGGGAGCTGGGTCTTTTTAGCTTAGGGAAAAGAAGACTAAGGGGTGATTTAATCAATGTTTATAAATATATGAAGGATGAGTGCTGGGAAGATGGAGCCAGGCTCTTCTCGGTGATGCCCAATGATAGGACAAGGGGTAATGGGTTGAAGCTGAGGCACAGGAAGTTTCATGTAAACATAAGGAAATTTTTTTCCCCAGTGAGGGTGACGGAACACTGGAACAGGCTGCCCGGGGGGGTTGTGAAGTCTCCCTCTCTGGAGATATTCAAGACCTGCCTGGAAGTGTTCCTGTGTCTAGGTGATCCTGCTCTTGCATGGAGGTTGGACTAGATGATCTCTCAAGGTCCCTTCCAGCCCTTGACATTCTATGATTCTATGAAGTGAAGGAAGGAGTTAATTGATCCCTATGGGGGACAGTTTCCCCTCTAAGGAGGAACAGACAAACCATCAGAGAGAAGTTTATGGTGTCTGATGTTCAATGCCCTTCCCAAGTCTCTTATGGGTGCACTTGTTACTGGTCTGGATGTCAGTGGAGGCAAACATTCCCCTGCATATCTGGGAGATGTTATGCTGCCATATGATCGATATAAATACTCATCGTATTCATTCACCACATAAATACTCATCAGGTTGGACCTACATCCCTGCCCAGATATGTGCTCAGGCAGCAGAGGTCCATAAGGAATTTATGAGACAGGCAGATGTTTGATATTAGGGGAAATTTATTGATACTTTTTGATGTTTGCTCCCCAGTGAGAATAATGTGTTGTGCTGGGTTTTCCATCAGTGCAGTTATAACCGAGTCTGGAGATCCTTCAAAGGAGGAGGGAGACCAGTTTACCAAACCTTGGATCCTGTTATGGCAAGGTGATTGCCCTGCAACATCCCTGCTCTTTGCCTCCTCAGCTGAATCTTCCTGCAGCAAGATGGTCCAGTGGGACCAGTTTGGCACTTATGATGCTTCTGGTTCATCCAGGTTCTTGTTAACTGCAGAGAAAGGGAATAAGATAAAGCAAAATCTGCTCCCAGGAACTCTCTGACACCAGAATTTCCTGACAGAGGTGACAAGAGCTGTTTCCAAAGACAATCTGTGGGTTGGGTTATACCCATATACTTGGGGCTGTCAGGAACCCAACACCTGAGCTTTAGACAAGGCTTTGTGGGAGCCAAGACAGGGCTGCATGAAGTGCAGACTCTGACCCTGACACAAGATGCATGTTTTGATCCAGAGGACTGCAGCACATGGTCCTGTCAGCATGAGCCTGTGCAGCACTCAGGTGAAATCCAAGCCCCTGCAGCCTTGCTCCTCCATAATGAGACCAGTCAAAGACCCCAAGGGATTCTTTCCCTCACCCATGCAGGGCCTGTTCAAGCTTGTCTCCCAGGAAACAGGACAGGGGAAGTTAGGAACTCAGCTTCCAAGAGCTTCAGAGTGTCCAACACAGACATGTCCTGAGTATTGATAACCTACTGATACAGAGGTGACTTGCCCCAGATGCTGCTGCCCCCACAGATCCTTGTCATTACCTTCTACCCAGAAACTGCCCAACCTCCCTCCTACTGCCCTTTAAGAGCTTTGTCCTGTACAAAGTCCCCTTGTCAGCATCTCCCAGCAGGATCCATCTCATAGTCAGATTGTTGGAGGTGTGTTTGCCACTTTTCTGCCAATGCCCCTCTCCCTTCATCTGGTCCCACCACATCCATCTTCACCAGATGCTTTGTATTTCCTGGTGTATCCATTTCCTCATTTACAGCAGCATTGTTCTGATCTGGGGAAGCCCTCCTGCCCTGTCATTCCCCCTCTGTCCCCTGCTGGCTCTGCTAGAAGTGTTTGATCCTGTCCCCGTACCACTCCAGGTGCCCCAGTGATGAGTAGTTACCTGCACAAACAACATCAGCATCCTCTCCGTGATAGCAGTTGTGTTCACCCCATGGCCTGGCCTGACAGTCAAAGATGCTCTCTTCCGTCCCTTTGCATTCAACATCGTCCAGCCAGATGACATCCGAGCCACGCCCATAGCGAGCACCTCCCAGGGCTGACAGCGGTGACCCGCAGCCCACCTGCTTGCACACCACCTTCGCGTCCTTCATGTCCCAGTGGTCGTCACACACGCTGCCCCACTGGTTCTCATGGAGCACCTCGACCCTCCCCGCACACTTGTTCGGGCCATCCACAAGCCGGACCGGCCCCTCCTCAGGAATGTCCACCACTGCATCAATGCCCAAAAAATAAATGTTAAGGGAGGGTCCTATGCACCCCACCACCTGTGGCACACTTGTCTGTTCAGCAGAGGCTCAGGTGTCTCTGAGCACACCAGAGACACACCAAAGGCTGGGGTTTCTCTGGGGGTGGTGCAGAATGAATATAGAAACTCCAGGGAGAGGGGCTGTGGGAAAAGGGCAGGAGAAGGCTTTCCTGGTCTTCATGGACAGCTGCAGGCTCACTGCTTCAAGGAGGCTGCTGATGCTAATCATCTTGCGGCCCAGAGGTGGGACAAGGCACAAAAGCAGTATCAGGTAAGAGAGGATTTAATATTGCCCCTGGGTGAGCTACATCCACATGTCCTCCCTGGGTCATTGGGCAAGCACCACATCCAGTGATGGGATGAGTTAATCATAGAATCATTTTGGTTGAAAGAGATCTTTCAGATCATTGAGTCCAACTATTAATCTGGCAAAACAAGGTCACCACTAAACCATGTTCCTCAGCACTACATCTCCATGACTTTGAAACTCCTCCAGGGATGGAGACTCACCACTGCCCTGGACAACCCTTCTGGGGAAGAAATTGTTCCTCATGTCCAACCTAAACCTCCCCTGGTGAAACCTGAGGTCATCTCAGTTGCCTCAGCTGCACCCCTCTCCTGTTCCCAACTGTAGACACCCACAGAGTCGCACTGGGGCTCAGGACCAACTCAGGCAGGGGGCATGTGTGTGGTGGGATCTGCCCATCCGAATGCCCAGCACATGCAGGGTGGGTTACAGGGAGGGAGGGTTACCTGAGCACTCCACACTGGCATCTTCCACATGGTTGCAGATGTTGTCTCCCCATGGCTTCGCCTCGCATTCGGTGAGGGACGCTTCGGTCCCTGTGCAGTTCAGGTCGCTCAGCCAGATCTGGCCCTTCCCTTCCCCATATTTAGATTCCCGAGGAGCTGATAGCACTGTCCCACAGCCCAGCTGCTTGCACACAACCTTTGCCTCTCGTAAATCCCAATGGTCATCACAGACAGTCCCCCAGACACCATTGTGAAGCACTTCGACTCTCCCAGAGCAGCGGTTGGGGCCATCCACCAGGCGGACAGAAGTAGAGACGGTGATCCCAGAGTCTGCAAACACATCCAGAGAGGGCATGCTCAGTCTGTGCATTGGTGTGTCCTCCCACTCTTCCCCAGATATCCCTGTCCTGCCCATGGTAGGCTCTCCTCTGTGGCTTTCTCCACATACGACATAGAATCACAAAATTATTTCAGTTGGAAAAGACGTTTAAGATCATCAGATCCAACCATTAATGCTGTCAATCCCACCACTAAACCATGACCCTCATCACCTCATCTACATGTCTTTTAAAACCTCAGGGATGGAGAATTCACCACCTCCCTGGGCAGCCTGTTCCACTGCTTCACAACCCTTTCAGTGAAGAAGTTTTTTCTCATGTCCAACCTAAACCTCCCTTGGTGCAACTTGGGGCCATTTCCTCCTGTCTTATCACCTGTTACTTGGGAGTAGAGACTGACCCCACCTCACTCCACTCTCCTTTCAGGGAGTTGTTGAGAGTGAGAAGGTCTCCCCCAGGCCTCCTTTTCTCCACGCTAAACAATCCCACATTCTTCAGCTGCTCCTCATAAGACTTGTGCTTTAGGACATGCAACTGTCCCAGCACGAAGCTCAGTGGCAGAGCTCAAACATGAGCTGAAGAAAAGTAACCACAGAGCATCCAAGTGAACAGAGAGTAGACAGCCTCCCAGACTGAAGCTCTCTTCTGTGGTTTAAGGACCCCAGACCACCAACCACCAACTCATCAGGAGAGCGCTCCCTTTGGAAACCCTTTTTCCTGTCCAAGGTTGTGCCCATATTGGACATGAGGACACTTGAACAGATGGTTGGCAAAAGCAGGAGAACAGCAGGATTACCTGAACAAATTGCACTGGCGTCTTCCCCGTGGTAACAATTGTGGTCCCCCCAGGGCCTTGCTGGGCATTCAGCGAGAGCAGCTTCCTCCCCTGTACAGTTCACATCATCCAGCCAGATGGTGTCAAATCCTCGTCCAAACTTGGCTCCAATGGGGGCCAGCACCGCATCCCCACAGACCAGTTGCTTGCACACAACTTGGGCATCCTTTAGATCCCATTCATCGTGGCACACGCTGCCCCACTGTTCTTCATGAAGCACCTCAACCCTCCCAGCACATCGGTTAGGACCTCCCACCAGACGGATTGGTCCTGGCTCAGGTATTTCCGTTCCTGACAAAAAGAAACAAGGGAGAAGTTTTGAGACAAGTCTCTATGCCCCTGATCACCTGGAGAATTCAGAATCTCACATGACTGGGAGACCAACACTGTCCCTGCTCATCCCAAATGCCTGCCAAAGGCTCCCTGCCTAATTTCTGTCTTAAGAAGAGAAGGTGAAGGGAAAATATTGGTATGTAGGATGTCAAGGGAGGGAGAGGACTATCTGTGTCCTCTCCCTGCTCTGTGGGTTGTTCCAGCTCCAGGAGCTGTGATAGGTCAGAAATTTCACTCTGGCTTATTTTAGGCAGAAGGGCCAATGTGGCATGAAGCAGAAGGCCCCCAGGAGTTACCTGAGCACTCCACGCTGGCATCTTCCACATGGTTGCAGATGTTGTCTCCCCACGGCTTTGCCTTGCATTCGGTGAGGGACGCTTCAGTCCCTGTGCAGTTCAGGTCGCTCAGCCAGATCTGGTCCTTCCCTTCCCCATATTTAGATTCCCGAGGAGCTGACAGCGCCGTCCCACAGCCCAGCTGCCGGCACACAACCTTTGCCTCTCGTAAATCCCAATGGTCATCACAGACAGTCCCCCAGACACCATTGTGAAGGACCTCAACTCTCCCAGAGCAGCGATTGGGGCCACCCACCAGGCGGATCTCCAGTGGGGTTGTGTCTACATCTTCTGGAGAGAGCAGACAGACTAGGGTGAAGGCAGGGCATGAGAAGGAGGGGTCTTCCTCCTCAGTGAGGCTGTCTTTACTGCCAAACCAGGAGGAAGAAAATCCCAGTGCGTTCTAACATCCCAGATGCTAGGTGGTTGGGAGCCGGGTTTTGATCTGGGAATGGCCAAAAGCCACAAATGTTTGTGG
This sequence comes from Todiramphus chloris collaris, assembly GCA_025345505.1. Classification (NCBI taxonomy): domain Eukaryota; kingdom Metazoa; phylum Chordata; class Aves; order Coraciiformes; family Alcedinidae; genus Todiramphus; species Todiramphus chloris. The sequence goes on from JANVCC010000225.1 coordinate 145,630, forward strand.
TCCCATAAGTCTGGTTTGAGATACAAATCACAGGGTTAATTTTGAGATGTAAAGGGAGAGGCATAGCACCTCCCACCCAAACCTACCCCAGCATTCAGGTTCTGAGTAAGTGTTCCCACAGTTAAGGCCAGTGCCTCCCAGTAAACACTGCTACAAGGACTGGAAGCAGGGAGGAGAGAATTGAGACATTTCCACCCATTCCACAAGGGAAGTGTTGGGTTTGGTCAGCTCCTGGGTGCTGTTGTGGACCTACAGACAGTCAGCACTTGGGAGTGGAAGGGACCTGCTCAGATCTGTTCTTGTTGTTGAACCCACCAGGACACATGATCCCTTTCAAAACCAGGCTCCGTTGCCAAACCTCTGATCACAACACTGTTAGCCACCCTAATACCAACTCCAGCTTCTGTTGTCCCTTTGCATAGATCTGGGGTGCTGCAGTGGGAGAAGTTCAGGGACTGAAATGTACCAGGGTCTAAAACCCTGAAACACCTCCACACTGGCTCTTGGAGCCAAGGAGACACCAGGCAGTGCTCCACCTCATGGAGATCTGACCCCAGCATCAAGAATATCACAACTTCTGGTTTAACTTTGCTAAAATTAGTAGCTCCTTTGTCAATGTTTTGGATCAGTCCTTCTCCTTTCACCCAGAGTTCTCGAGTGGGTACCACCTGCACTCCACAGAGCATGCAGGAGGTAAAGTCATGTCTTCTCCATCAGCTAATCAGAAGAACTTGGTTTACAGAGAGAAGATCATTGGCCACAAAAATAGGTTTCAGACCAAGATCTCTTGGCCTCGAGTAGAATACAGCATCATTCTGAATGACATTTTAGAACAGCCACTGACACATGGTCCGCTCTCTACCACAAATACTGACCTGCAAGCAGGACTCCTGCAAAGGAAGCTGAAATAGAAGAGACACAGGATGTTAGTCTGAGGTTGATGAGCTCTTCAGGGTGTAGAAATTCAAGTCAAAAATCACTGGGCAAAAAACAAGACTCCGAGGAGCGGTGTTAGAGCCCATCATTGCTCTTCATCTCCCAACCCAAAGTGTCAATGGGCTTTGCCCATCTTAGTTCATGTCTATGGGACTTTCTTGATAGAGGGGTCAGATAAGGAGAGAAAACCTGAAAAAGAAAAGGTCTACTGGAAGAAAAAGTGAAAAATTGGTTTGTTGCAGATAAAGTGAAAATATTGTAACAGAGCTGTTGGAGATTCTACTTGTCTGGATTGAATCACACAGAATCACAGAGTTACTGAGGCTGAAAAAGACCTCTGAGATCATCAAGTCCAGACTATGACCTAACACCATGAGTCACCTGAAAGTCAGTGTCACAGAAGCACAGAATGTTAGGGCTTAGAAGGGACCTCCGAAGATCATCTGCTACCACCCCCCTGCTCCATCCAGCAGGGTCACCCAGAGCAGGAGGCCCAGCATCACAGAGTCCAGGCAGGTCTGGAATCTCTCCAGAGAAAGAGAATCCATAACCTCTCTGGGCAGCCTGGCCCAGGCTGCAACATCCTCACACCAAAGAATTTTCTTCTCCTGCTCAGATGGAACCTCCTGGGTTCCAGTTGGTGCCCAGTGCCCCTTGTCCTGTTGCTGGACATCACTGACCAGAGTCTGGCCCCATCCTCTTGCCCCTGGGGGCCCTTTAGCTCTTGCTCAGCATTGCTCAGCTCCCTTCTCAATCTGTTCTTCTCCAGCTGAACAGCCCCAGGGCTCTCAGCCTTTCCTTGCACAGAGAAGCTCCAGGCCCCTCAGCATCTTCGGAGCATCCGCTGGACTCTCTCCAGTAGTTCCTTGTGTCTCTTGAACTGGGGAGCCCAGACCTGGATACAGTATTCCAGAGGAGGCCTCTGTAGGGAAGAGTAGAGGGGGAGGAGAACCTCCCTTGACCTGCTTGCCAGTGTCTTCATAATGCTATGTGTCCAGGGAGATGAGATGATGAGATGAGATAGATGAGATGAGATGAGATGAGATGAGATGAGATGAGATGAGATGAGATGAGATGAGACGAGATGAGGAGATGATGATCTCAGATGAGCTGAGATGATCTAGGCTCCTGTGACAGCCAATGGAAAGCACTGACTCATGGCTGATGCATATCAATCTCATGCTAGGACTGGTGTCCAGAGGAGATGGTAAAATTGGCGCTGAAGGTGCTTGTCTCTTCCTTGAGACTCTGGACGTGACTCCCAGCTCTTATCAACAGCCAGGCAGGAGGTACAGAGCTGGATGAAACTGCTGCAAATGTGATGGGTGACAAGCAGCACATCATTATTATATTTTCCTTGAAGAACTTTTACCGTGAAGAACTATTGCCACCTCTGAACTTTGCAGACACTAGAGAAGAAGAACCCCAGGACTGTTTCCAGTCCTGCAGACATTCATGGCAGCAGTGAAATGCCACAGAAACTGCTATGGGCCTGCTAATGGTTCCTCAAGGTGGAACACATCTGGACACTTGTGCAAAGAGGTTTTTCCCATCAAGATCTCCCTGAGGATCAACTGGAGGTTGAGGTAAAGCCTGTGAGGGAAAGCCTGAGGAAGAAAAATACCAGGATCTGTTTTTCCTGGAAACTCAGGAGAAGGGGACTTTGTGCCCAGTGTAGGTCAGCTGAAAAGAAGAGCTGAACACAAACAATTTCTGCTCCTAAATGCAGCAGGCTGGCAAGATCTCAAACATTGACCAACAGCTTTGGCCAAGGGCAGAGCTGCTGGCACCAGGAGAAGAGTCACTGTCATTGCCAAGGGAAGTCTTTTTTCCATCTGCTTTTTTTCTGTTTTGTTTTAGAAACTTTTAGGGTTTGGAGGATGAGATGCCAAATGGTTATCCCCCTTCACTGCAAAAAACAGCTGTGTCTAGATAACAAAGCACCTTGGGAGATGGAAATGCCTACCCATGTACCACAGCCACCAAGCTCACTCAGTTCCTCTGCCCATTGCTACCAGGTCTGGTCTCCTCCCTGATGCACAGCAACAAAGGAAGATATAAGGAAGAAATTGTTTACACTGAGGGTGGTGAGACCCTGGCCCAGGTTGCCCAGAGAGGTGGTCGCTGTCCCATCCCTGGCACCATCCCAGGTGAGGTTGGACAGGGTTCTGAGCAGCCTGCTCTAGTTGCAGATGTTCCTGCTCACTGCAGGGGGGTTGAGTTAGATGACCTTTAAATGTCTTTTCCAATCCAAACCATTCTATTATTCTAGGAACCCAAACGTAGGAATCCACAGCAGAGAAACAGGGGCAGGAAACCCCACCTTGTGTCCTACTGTCTTTTCTCACAAGGACTGGGATTCCTTGAGACACTTCTCAAGCTGTCTAGGTATCAGTGCCAAGGTGGGGCAGCAGCCAGCTGTCCACCTGTGGCTGTCTAGTGAGATATGAGGAGATCTGAGTGTCCACATGCATCTATCAGCTATGGATCAAATACCACCGAAGGCATTTCTGTTCCTCAGTTTCCCATTCACATTGTTCTGTGGGCTGTAGAAGTAGCAGTGGAAGAGGAGAACCATTGGCAAAGAGATGCCAAGCCAGAAGCAAAATGAATCACACCTCACTTACCCCAGAGACAGGACAGGAGGGCAAACCTCATGTTGGTAGCAAAGATACTGTGCACTCTGTTGTCTCCACAGAAGAGCAGTGTGGGGAAGAGACAGGACATGCTGCCAAGGTACCAGCTATTTGAGAAGTCCCCCTTGTCACAGCTCCTCCCCCTCACCCCAAAAACCTCCCTCCATGCCCTGTGGCACGCGCTCAGCAAGTAGGAAAAGCCAAGTCTCTGCCAGGAAGTGACTCTTGTGCCGTGAGCAGCATGTAAAACACAGGATTGTGAAATTGGGCTGTTTCAGGAATTGGCTGAGCAAACAAGTCCTCTCAGGACAGACGGTTCTGGACCACCAGTGGCTGGGATGGGGAGAGACAAGGTTGTGCAATTTTCCTGCCAAGATTGTCTTCTGGCAGCTGCAGGAACAGGACATCAGCGCCCAGGCTGAGCTGGGGAAATGGGCATGATCCGAGGCTGCTAATGCAACATGAGAAGATGTAAGAAGCCTTTTCCCACTGCTGAAAGCAGCATCTTCCAAGAGTGGATCTTTTTTTTTCCATTTTTTCTTCAATGTTTGACCTGTTTGGCCCCGGGGCTTCTTTATGAAATATGATTGCAAGGTTTGTGTGAGTTCATAATCCAGTTAATTTTTCAGTTAATGTGAGACCTCTTCCCTGTCTTGACCAAGCCAGATACACAAGTGGCAGGATGGTCTGGCCCTGGGTGGGACCATCAGGCTCCCAGGTCCCGTACGAGTTACCCAGTCAGTCACATGGATGAGCAGGGATATGATGATGCTGCCGCCGTGGGTGGGATCTATCTCAGGTGAACTTCTCGAACTAGAAAATTCATCAGGAATAATTTGTTGAATAAAAAGGGTTGTCAAGGCCTCGCCCAGGCTGCCCAGGGCAGTGGTGGAGTCCCTATGATCCCTGGAGGGGTTTCAAAACTGTGGAGATACGGTGCTGAGGGACATGGTTTAGTGGTGCCCTGGCAGTGCTGGGGGAATGGTTGGACTTGTTGACCTTGAAGGTTTCTTGAAATCAGAAAGATTCTGTGATCCCATGATTCTAACCCTGGAAGAAATGGAGGGCAGGAACAGGTCACAATACAGAGGGGAGGTGACTGAGGGAAGGAGTAGCAAGTCTTTCCTTAGCAATATCTGGTCCTCCAGATGGAAGGTGAAGGTCATTGTCCAGAAAAGCAGGCCTGAGTAAATACAAATCTCAGTCTACTGAGGACCATGGCCTCCTCAAAGACACACATTTCTCCAGGCTTAAGTCAGGTCTGCATTCAGTATTAAAGTTGTGTGTGGTGAAGGAGATCATTGCATCCAGCTGAGAGAAGATGCATCATAGAATGGTTTGGGTTGAAGAGCTTTCAAGCTCATCTGATCCAATCCCCCTGCAGGAAGCAGGCACATCTGCAGCTGGAGGAGGTTGCTCAGAGACCTGGCCAACATCATATGGGATGGTTCCAAGGATGGGGTAGTGACCACCTCTCTGGGCAACCTGGGCCAGGATCTCACCACCCTCATTGTAATATTTTCCTTCTCTCCGGGATAAATCTTCCTCTTTTAGTTTAAACCCATCACCCCTTGTCCTGTCCCAACAGGCCCTGCTCAAAAGTCTTTCCCTGTCTTTCTGACAGGCCACTTTAAGTACTGAAAGGCCTCAGGAAGGTCTCCCCAGAGCCTTCTCTTCTCCAGGATGAACAACCCCCACTCTCTCACCCTGTCCTCACAGGAGACAATACAGGTGAGCTCTGTTTCTTATCATTTGAAGACTGTTCTCTCCTGTTTGCTTAGTTTTCAGGCTTATTCACTGAAGACATGTTCAATCTTTCCATCCCTGCCCTGTTTTCTATGCTTAGATAACTGTTACTGCCTCCCTTCTGACCAGTCTCCAGCAGGCCAACATTCGTCCAATGCCATTCTTGAGAGCTGATGTACAGCCCCAGCCACTGATGTGCAGCAGAGACCTCAGCTTGTCTGGGAAAAGATGATGGTAACAGTACCATCTCATACGTGGGAGGACCCCCTGTTCCCAAGGTCTCAGCCAAAGTTTGATTTTTTCGCAATACCCGTAGGTGGTTGAGCCACAGCCTGTTGGCTTTGATACTGATCCTCAGCTTCTTCCCTCTTTGTGGGGCATATGGCCAGTAATTCCTGGTTTGTGTTTGTACAATCAATTCCTCATCTGATAATTAATCCCAATAAACCCTTGTTCACTGATAACACTTTGTATGTTATCTTCTAGGCGGCTACAAATGGAAGTAATGGCTTTGTGCTCAATGTTTTTCCAGGAACTGAATTTAGACTAAATCCCCTAAAATTCACTGGAATTCTTTCCTTCCACCCTCCCTTCTTTCCTCACACAATCATAGAATTGTTTCGGTTGTAAACTACCTTTAATACCATCAAGTCCAACCATTAACCCAGCACTGCCAAGTCCACCACTAAACCATGTCCCTCAGCATCACACCCTCCCTCATTCCCTCTTCCTTCCTTTTATCCCCTTTCCTTTATTCTTCCCCTTCTCTCTTTCTTTCTCTCTTCCTCTCTCATTCATTTATTTGTTTGCACATTTCTCTTAAGATCCATGTGGACATCCCTGCCTATGGCAGGGAGGGTGGAACTCAATGATCTTTAAGGTCCCTTCCAACCCAAACCATCCTATGGTTCTATGATCAAAGTGTAATTTTGACTGCATAAGGAGGCTTGGAGCAACTAACTGTGCATGGTTCTTGCGTGGAGTCATATCTCTTGTACTCTGTGACAAGGTTTGAAATCCACAAAATGTTCTGGACTTTACCAGCATCTTTGACTTAGAGTATCCAAAACTTCAAAACAAAATTCCCCTTTTCTCCCTGTGACCCACTGAAAACACAGTTCCTGCCCAGCCCTGGTACCTCTCCTGAGGAGTCTGTGAAGATAACTCACATTTCCTGATGTCTCTTCAGCCTCACACTGGTCTTGTTCATGCCACCGGGAGGGGAGGGGCTTTGGCTGCTTTAGCATCATCACTGTCAGTCAGTTCTCAACACAGAGCAGCAAAGACGTGCTGTCTGTTTAACCAGGCACTCAATCTTTTCCAAGGGCAGCAGTGCCTGTGTTGGCTTTTAGTAACATCATCATTTCCGCAAGCAGGCTGGGATCAATCACTGGCATTCTTAGGGTGAAAACTCCACCATTTACCAATCATCATCAGACCTGCTCTGTTGACTGTGGCTCTGTGGACCACTCCATGCAGCCAAGGCATGGACCAGCTCACATTCACATCTGTGAGGGCCAGCATCACACAAAGTGGACCAGTTGTGTTTACTCTTTATGGTGTTTGGTTTGGGCAGGCTCTTTGTTCCATGCCTGAGGGTTTATTTACATTGTTTTTCATATCAAATTGATTGCTGCAGTAGGAATTACAGGTTTTTTTAAGACTGCCAGAGAGATGTTTTCTACAGAATGAAGATGAAATGGAAAATACATGTTATGGTCAGGATATCAGTATCCTGGGAGAGGATCAGCACGTGTAGCAAGATAAAATTAACAGCTGCAGCTGGTTGATCTGAGGTGAGAAGGTGTAAGCGTGAGGAGACACATCCAAAGAGAATCAAAGGGTGTTTCATTTGCTTTCTCCCTCTGGAAGCCATAAACTTGTTCCCTGAGTACAGTGACTACTTTCTATGGTGGCCTAATGAGGGCTTTGTGTTTAAGAGCACATAGAAGGAGAAAGATTTATCATGAACTGGACTCTTTTTTTATGTGGTTGGTTGGTTGGTTGGTCGGTCGGTTTGGTTTGGTTTTGTTGTTGGTTTTGTTTGTTTGTTGGGGGGGGGGGGGTTTATATGTATACTTGATTTTCTTTGGGCTCTTCTGGGACGGAGTCTGAGTAATCCTGGAGGTACAAGGCACATTGTTTCCCAAAGCCAGCAAAGCCCTTTAAAAGTCTCATCTTGGATGGAAAGCCTTCACATACACCACAGCACATCCCACCTGGCCTCTGTCATACTAGTATGTCTCTAAAGGCAAGTTGAGAAGGTAGCCTGGAGAAAAGGAGGCTCAGGGGAGACCTTCTTGCTCTCTACAACTCCCCAAAAGGAGGTTGGAGTCAGGTGGGGTCGGTCTCTTCTTGCAAGGAACAAGCAACAGGACAAGAGGAACCAGCCTCAAGTTGCCCCAGGGGAGGTTTAGGTTGGAGCTGAGAAACAATTTCTTCCCCTCCAGGGTTGCTAAGGCCTGGCCCAGGCTGCCCAGGGCAGTGGTGGAGTCCCCATCCCTGAAGGGATTTAAAAGCCATTGAGCTGTGGTACTGAGGGACATGGTTTAGTGGTAGACTTGACTGGGCTGGGTTAACAGTTGGAACTGATGATCTTAAAGGTCTTGTCTAATCTAAAGGATCCTACGATTCTATATGAGCAATGAGTGATGCTGGAGTCACCATGTAGCATCTAAGTCATCTTCATCAGGTTATAAATATGGCACAAGACTAAACAGAGCACAGATGTTTTCTGTGGTGGATGACTATAGACAAATAAGCCCTTTCCTGGCTGTCTGCAGCATCAGCTTCTACATCTGATCAGTAGACCTTCAGGGTTCCTTTTATCATTACTGATGATTTGTTCGATACACGTAGTTCAAGGCAGTAGTTTGGCCTCTGCAAGACATCGAACATGGCCCAACCCATTCTCAAATAGTCCTGTGCCAGTGTCCTTGGGGACCTGATAGGTCTCCATGCCCATTCCCCATCCCATTCACCTTTCATCTCAGCTTTTTCCCCTCGCCTTACTTTGGGTGCTGTTCCACCAAGGCTCCACGGTAGTTTGTCTTACAAAGCCTTGCTGGGGTATTGACCCAAACCTCAAATGTTAGCAGGGTGGGGAGAGAAATGTCATGGTGGGTGTAGAATGAGCCATATATAGCTTGATGGCAAACATTTCAATAAGGGAGATATCTGAGCACGATATGTGAATAGGGTCATTTGACTGTATTTTATATAAGAGGAAACCCTTTTGGCTATGGTTTTGAGAGGCACCTTCCAGTGCTGTGCCACACACTCTTTCTCATTATTTCTCAGCTCCTGACCTGATGGTCATTGGGCAGAATGTGCTGGCCATAAGTGGGTGCAAAATAAAGATGGCAGGGTCTTCACTGCCAACAGGGCTAAAAGGCTTTCTGTAAGTCAGGTCATCTTCTGTCTGGGACATTGTTCAAGACTTCAATGTGGACATGACAACCATGGCACTGTTCACTGTGCCTGGGTCAACTTTCTCCCACTAGGCAGTGTCTTGCTAAGCTTGGAACCATCATCCCCTGGTACCTCTGGTTGCCTTTATCAGGAAGTGAGGCTGTCATTAATTATAAGTAGTAATTTTTCAGCTGAAGAAGCTGGTCTTCCCTGAGAGCTTTGTGGAACACTATCCACAGAGCCATCTCTTGGCCAAGATACACCAAGGTCTTTCCTCTTCTTTCATTCCCCGAAGTCTCCCTGTGGAGATATTATCTAAATCTTGTAGACATTTGATTTTCTGGAGTGCTTTTGGGTGTGATCTGTTAAGAGATCCCATCCTGCACTACACCTCTTTCAGCACAAGGACAAGGCTTCTAAATCTCACCATGTCTTGCACAACTGGCTTTGCTCCATTGAGTTTGGTTTAGGTTCTATCAGGTTGGACCAAGAGTGGTGCAATGGCAACACAGTCTTTGCTGCACTGTCCTGAACTCCTGGCCCCAGAGGTGACCATGCATTTGAAGGGTTCCCATTCTTGGGTTGGAAGGTGGAGGGGATGTTTTCCCCTCCTGCTGTTCAACCCATCACATGCAAAGGGACTGACTGGGCTTCCACGTCATTGGGGTCTGGCAGCTGGCCCTGCTTCTGCTCACATTTTATTATTATCTACCTTACCCCTTGTGGTGGCACCAGCAGCACACCCAAAACACCACTGCCTTCCAATTCTCCTCCCTGTTCTCCCTGCCCTTCTCCCATGTGATAAGCAGCCCCAAGAGAAAATTTCAGCCAGTTGCAGCTCCCAAACAAGGTGCCCTGGACAGTCTGTGATGGGCAGGATGTGTTTCATCTGTGTCCTCTCTTCCGCCTGCAGAAGAGAGATGTGTTGGAGCACATCAGGGAGGTGGGACCTACCCTGAGATACCTACCTCAGGGGAAAAGGGTGGGGGGATGGGGCAGTGAGAAGAAACATAACCCAGGAGAAAAAGCTCTCCCAAGGATAAGGGTGCAATTAATGCCTTGCACACTGAGGTTCAGTACCCATAACAGGTCTGAGTACAACTCACTCTGTCCAACAGCAGCCAGTTACCCCAGTTGTTTGAATCTGGTTTGTACCCAGTGTTTGGCTGGCTTCAGATAGGGACAAATCCTACTGCCTGTCCCAAGGAAAGGTCATGTTCAGGCCCTGCATCCTGTCCCGGTAGATCCTGTCAAAGGTCTTGCTCTGCGCCATGGTGAAGTGGTTCTTCCAGTCCCCACAGATGCCTGAGGAAGAAGCGTTTCTGACTCAGGGTCCACCCCAGGACACAACTGCCCTCTCTGTTCTGTAGGAACACAAGGAGAGGATCAGCTCTTGTGCCCAGAGACCAACCCTGAGGAGATCGTCAAAATGAGAGACCATCCCCACCCCTGGCAACATTTCAGGTGAGGTTGAGCGGGGCTGTGAGCAACCTTCTCCAGTTGCAGGTGTCCCAGCTTCCTGCAGGGAGTTGGACTTGATGACCTTAAAAGGTCCCTTCCAGCCCAAACTTTTCTATGATTCTATCCCATGATTCTAAGGTTCTGTAGACCCCCTTCCTCGGACCCAAGTGCACTATGATATGGATCTCCAAGACACCCTCGCTCAGGATGTCCTCATGGGGGCGGACACCTGACAGGGAGGGTCTCACCCAGGGTGTCATGATGGGTCTTCTCTGTGCTCACCCTTCCTCAAGAACTGGCCCTTTGTCTGGTCCATGATGTCTGCAGGGAGCAGGACGGAGCTGCACATTGGGTTCTCCCGCATGGCTGTGAAGGAGGCATTTTGCACCACCAGGGAGATGGCATTGTCATCCAAATCCTGCCCCAGGAACCTGCAGAGACGTCTCACACTGCTGTGCAGGTCCTGGAGGGACAGACAAAGCTTGTTACCACCAATTAGCTTGTGACTCACTAATATATTTGGAGCTTGAGGGTCTCCCCTGGTATCTTACCTGCTTCAGCTCTTCATAGGTGATGAAGAAGAAATTCTCCATGTCCTTCATTTCTATCCAGCCTTGGACATGTTCAAACCAGGAGCCATGGGGCACTGATGGGAGGCAAAAGGCAGTAGGGCAGGGCAGGCCATGGGATATGCAAGGCCAAGGAGGGTTCACACGAGGTTGGGAGAAGGGCAGCCATGATTCAAGACAGGGCAACAGTGTCCAGGGAGCAGGGAGGTTCAGCTGTACCTGTCACCTGAGCAGTGGGTACTTCTCCATCCACCTCCACAGAGGGAAGAGGCTGAGGCTAGAGGTGTGCAAGGCTCATGGGTAAGATCCTGACAGGGCTTTATAGGGTTACTTGGACAAGACTTTCTGAAGTCATCTGAACTCTTCAGGAGAAGGCAGAGAAATCTACTTTGCATCTACCTTAAAGTACAAGAGGGCTTTGTGGACCTCTCTCTAGAAGTGCTTTGCTTTCCTCCTGAGCCATTCACATCTCTCCTGTGGGAAGCCTGCCTTCACAGACGTCATCAGTGGATAGTAGCAGAAGACTCTTGAACCAGAGATGGTGGAAGACACCACCCACCCATCCCCATGCCCTGATGACACCCCAAACCACACTCACACTCTCCATTCAGAAAGTCCCTCAGGAACTGCTCAAAGGACATGGGATCCTCATAGCTGTTGCACATCTTGGAGAAGTAGTAGTAGAAGACAACAACATCTCGAGGATCCCGTAGGGTGTAAATAACCTGGGACAGAGTGCACACAGGAGTGATATGCTCCCAGTAGGGGAAGGGGAGTTGCAGGCACTGTCACTGGAATAGATATGACCACATCAATAGGTCTGCCACCCAAGGACAAACTCTGGGCTAGACTCCATCATGAAGACCTTGGGTGGGGGTCTCCATGAACACATGAGTCCCCGAGAGCCATTGGAGACTCTAAAACATCCAAGAGGGGCAAGATGTGAGATGGGGCTCTGCATATTTCCATCTGGATGGAGGACACTCACCACTCTCCTAGGCCAATGTCAAGGTCCTTGCCCAATGCCCCTCACACCAAGGTTCCCCAGATCGTGGGCAATGGTCTTCCCATCCCGCCTGGCCCCCCTGAAGCTCTGCATGGATGCCTGTCCTACCTTGGCGCTGGAACGGGAGAAGGACTTGGGGAAGATGTGCCTGGGGAGGTGGCAGGTCAGCAGGCGAGGTGCGGGGTAGCTGAGGGCTGACTCCAGACCCAGACGGGTGGAGAACCAGGGCATGTGGTCAGAATTGAGGACAGTTTGATTCCAGCTGGGGCAGCCACAGCTGCGAATGAGGCTCAGGATCTCAGTCATCCACACAGTGCCTACCAAGGAAAGCAGAGACGTAGGACCTGGGGGAATGAGGATGAGAGGACCCTCACTGTGCCATAGTCAGCAGCACCCTCAGCACTGAGCCTATGCCCCTCCAAGAGATGGTGCTGCCATGCACAACCACTGTGGTAAAAACACCTCAAAACATTCTTTTTCCCCACCACAAGAGAAGAATCACCCTCTGAACAACACCTGGAGATGTTTCCAAAGCCCTCAACCCTCTCCTTCCCCTCACCACCCTTGTCTCCACCCTCTGCCCACCCCTCGTACCAGACTTCGGGTAGGTGACATTGAAGATGTCATCATCCCGCACTAGGAACTCATTGTGGGCGAAACTCAAGCTGTGCTCAGAGTTGTAGGCAGGAGGGAACTTAACACCTTCATATGTCACATAGTGGACCGGCATCGCACCTGGGTGGGGAGGGTGATGAGGTGTGGCCACCCTGCACCACGATGATGGGGAGGGAGACAGAGGGGATCAGGGTGCTGACTCCAAGCCAAGAAACCTCTTCCCCCCATAGCAGGTCCCAAACAGGACCCCAGCCACCCCATATCCCCATCATCAGAAGATGTCTAGATGACCTTTAGAGATCCCCTCCAACCCAAGGCATTCTATGATTCTGTGTTCGGGATATGGGTTGTGTGTTATGGGATAACCCACCCAGATATTCACTGGATATTCCTCATGGAGACCTTACCTCAAGAGCAAGTTGTGCTGGTGGGGAGCTGCTGCTTTGTAGGGCATTCAAGGAGCTAAATCCCTGCAAATGGACCAGCCTCCCATATCCCTCCCTTTGCTGTCCCATGTGTTTATCTACCCTCACAGCTCAGAAGGGTGTCAAGCAGATATCTTTGCAGGATCTCTGGCCAGCCAGGTGGACAAGAGGAAGATGGGAGCCCTACCTGGTACTCAAAACCCAGCTTTGTTCTACTTCAGGAGCTACAGGTCTTTGGAGGTTCTAGGAGCTGAAAGGAGAATAAAAAGGGGAGGAAAAGTTTTCTGCCCTTGTGTCACCATTCCGGAGCAATGATTAACAAGATCCAAAGTCCATCAGGAATCCCTTTCCTGAGGCGGGGTGGGTGAGCTAGGGGGTGGGGAGCACAGTGGGGCGGGAAGCTCCTGTCCTCTGTCCTGAACTCTAAGAACCACGCTTTTCAGCCATGTCCCTTTGAAGTCTCACCTCACCCTCTCCCTTTTCCTCCAAATACACTATTAAACGATTTCCCAGTAAACCTCCCAGTCAACGGGGACAGACTTTTGAGCAGGGCCTGTTGGGTCAGGACAAGAGGTGATGGGTTTTAATTAAAAGAGGAAGATTTAGACCAGAGAGAAGGAAAAAATTGTTTACAATAAGGGTGGGGAGAGCCTGGCCCAGGTTGCCCAGAGAGGTGGTGGCTGCCCCATCCCTGGCACCATCCCAGGTGAGGTTGGACAGGGTTCTGAGCAACCTGCTCTAGTTGTGGATGTCCCTGCTCACTGCAGGGGGGTTGTACTAGATGACCCTTAAGGGTCCCTTCCAACCCAAACCAATCTATGATTCTATGATAAATCCCAATAAATTTAATAGATCAAATAAAAAATTGATTATTAATATGGCTCATTACAAAAGGAAAGGCAAAGATGCTGCTCCAGCAATAAGGGATGGGGTAGATGTTCTTTTTCACTAGAAACCTTCACAATTTCACTACTAGAAGTGAAGAAGAAGAGGAGAAGGAAGGAGAGAAGGTAGACAAGGAAGGAGGAGGAAGGATGGAGGTAGAAGAAGAAACATAAGGAGAAACTTCTTTGATGTGAAGGTGTCAGAGCCCGTCCCAGGCTGCCCAGAGAGGTTGTGGAGTCTCCTTCTCTGGAGAGATTCCAAACCCTCCTGGACACTGCGATTCTGGGTCTCCTGCTCTGGGTGACCCTGCTGGATGGAGCACAGGGGTGGCACCTGATGATCTCCAGAGGTCCCTTCCAACCTCCACCATGCTGGGATTATGTAAAGAAGAAGGCAGAAGAGAAGTTCTTCCTCTACTGAGGTGGCACCAGATGGTCCCCTGAGGTTGCTCCCAACCCCCACCATTCTGTGATTCTGTGAAGCAGAAGGAAGAAGAGAAGTTCTTCCTCCACCGAGGCACTCCATGGTTTCCTGTAGACGCATGGACAGGGATGGTTAATGCCAAGAATTAGAAGCACCTGAAGCATGTTGTAAATGAGGCAGCTGTGCCAAAATAAAAGTTATTTTCTCCGTGTTCCTCTGGGAATGCAGCAACTCTTCCACTTTCTTGCAAAACAACCATTCCTTTGAAAATTTTATGCAATGTGATACTTTCGTAGACTGAAGAACAAGTCCCCGGTCTGTGGAGTGTTTGAGGAGCAAATATTGACTTTGAGCACACAGGACAGTTGGGTTGTTGGGGTTTTTTTAAGACAACCAGCCAAAGCAGCAGTTTCCCTTTCACCCTCCTTTGTTTTATGAGCAAACAAGACAGAAAACTGGATTAAGAAATGTTTAAATACTTCAAAGAGGAATGTTCACAACCCCCCAGCCCCACGGGAGGTTGACGGTGGAAGTGGGAAATCAAGTGTTACTTACACTTGTGGTGACCCATCACCTTCCTGGCTTCCCGAAGTTGAAAAACATGAAAATCTACCAGGAAAACCTAAAAGCATTTTTTTCTTGGCAACCTGAGCATGGATCTCCATTTTTCAGAACAAACCCAGAAGAAATCGATCTGTTGTTTTATCATCAACAACTGTAGTCTGGCTGACCTCCAAAAAGTACCTACACTGGACAAAATCCTTTCCCCACAGCGTGTCAACCACAACACACAGTGGATAACACCAAGCTGGGTGGTGTGGTCGCCATGCTGGAGGGACATAGGATC